>JAQGBJ010001583.1:0-21908 GCA_034698345.1 Sphaeridia pumilis | reverse complement strand
TCGCCAGTAATTGCACAAGACGGTGTTTATGACATAACGATTCAAGCAAAAGTTTATGACATGTGTACTTTATGGTCTGAAAATATTTTTCCTTGGAAACACAAAAACCAGAGCGACACTTTGAGTTTGTGCGAATCATTGTATAACGAAAATTTTGTCAAACCATTAGAAATTTTGTGTCCACCAACATCAACTTACAAGTTAAAAGGAGATGTTCCGGGTGAAACTACACAAATGTCTGACGACGATAGACAAACTGAAATAGTATCTCATGGAACTACGCCAAAAAGTTTAACCTTTGATTATGGTAGAAAGAAGAGAAGCGTCTTAGGAATTATCGCGTATATTTTAATCCCACTCGTAACAGCGGGTGGATTTGGTTGGGCGTTATCTGAAAGTAAACATTCTCAAAGGTTGGAAGAGTTGAGTCTTGAATATAATAGACTGCAAATTGATCTGAATTCTTATAAAAGAAAGCAGACTTTTCTCGAACGTTTTATTAGTAAAATCAAAGAGAAACTTGAAGCGTTTAAAAGTATGATTACCGGTACATCTAAAGATGTTCAGGAGATTAAATTTAATCTTGAAAAATATACTTTCGGTATGGCGTATATTACTTCTAGAATGAATCTTGCCTTTGACATTATACAAGAAGCAATAATACTGAAGAGGCAAGGGAAAATACCATTAAGATTATTACATTTTCTGGGTATTGATCTCTCGCTGAATAACACAGCAAGACCAGAATATGGTAATTTCAAAATGTGTGCAAGAGAAAGCGTGCATGATCAAATTATTATGACAGTTTATGTTCCTCGAACGGATCCGGATATTTTATTATTGGAACCAGACCCGTTTAAATTATATGTTAGCAAGGACAATAATACCTGCTTGACAAAATATGTCGGCCCAAGCATGATTGCATTTGATCAGCAAAAACAATGCTTTCGGGATTATTCGAGTTTAAAATCTGGAAAATTTTTCCTTAAAGAAACTATTAAGTGCGTAAACGCTGAAGAATTATCAAAAAGCATAGCTTTTGAAATAGATAAATGTGATTTAACCTCAAAACTGAATTTGTTAGAAACAATTCAGATTAAACCCAATGGAGATTCAATCTCTGTTTACTGTAAGGGAAATTATATCACTCGCGGCGACGTAACACGAATTTGTGAAGATAAAGTATATAAAATACCTACCAATATACCATTCCAAATCAATGGACACTCCTATCATGGCCAAAATTTGGTTATTGAGAACAATAATCCAATATTCCAACATTTTATTCATCAATTAATGTGGCAAACTGCTGCCGAGACACCATTTGAAATAAAGTTGCCCGATTTGCCAACTGAACAAGACCGGGAGGGAGATGGTTATGTACAACTGAACAATGAGCCTGAAAACGAAGAAACGGGTTCATTCTGGTCTACAACCGGCCCGTATGTAGTAATTTCTCTAATCGCATCATTGATTGTTATCCTACAGGCTGTAATACAATGCAGTCCTTTGCGGAAAATTCGGAGAGTCCTACCTCAACTCAGATCTGTCAACAACGTTGATCCAGGCGACCACAGTCAAGGTGCAGGTCAGGCCGATAACATTTTCACAGGCCAACCACAAGATATGCCGCAACCTGGACGTGGACTAGCAACACTTCGAATCCACATCAACGATCAAGCGGAAATGGACGACAACGTGTGACTCAACCATGGTGACGACGAACCTCAGTTAACACGCGTCGGTCAACATTCATGTATTTAATTAAACAGATAGTTTATACTTCCACTGCATCAATATTGTAATCAAAACTATCGTAGTTTTAATTAGGAGGGAGTGACAGAATTGATGTCATTTAATTAATATTATTGACGTCAATTGTGGTATATAATTAATTAGAACCTGGTCAACTCTGGAATTGATCAGGGAAATCCATAACCGATTGACGTAGGTTGTACGTCAATCGTGGTTAACAAAAATCATATTTAAGCTCTGTAATCTGATCTAAATTTATCATTCAATATTCTATTGTTTTGGTGTTAATAAAACAAAACCTATTCGATCCAAATATTGAGTTAGTAAAACTCTCAAGGTTTGTAGGTTAGGTTAGGTTAGGTTAGGTTAGTAAATCTATACTGTGTTCTTCCGAAAGGTTTGTACAGATTGTAAGAGATGGTGTGTTTCAGTATTTCAAAGGGTGAGAGTGCTAAGAGGTTAAAGTTGAACGGTGTGTTAACTAATGTTACGATGTAAGTTAAGTTTAAGTCTAGGGTTAAGATGTACCTAATTTTAACTAGAGTTAAGAAAATTTATGCGCATTGAATATTATGTGGGTAATTTGATGACGATGGTGATAATAAATCAACGTTGAAGAAAATTTTAGAGTTGAATGCAGCGTCTTCTGGAGAAAAGTGTGGAGATTGAAAAGTGCGGACACTAAAAAACGTTGCAGTGCTTAGATGCCGCTTTGAACAAAATATTTCTCTCAAACCAGTTCGAACAGTTTATGACAAAAAACCGAGGAATTAGAAGCAAAAAACTGGAACTGCGCAGTTGCGTAACCCGGATTCAATAACTTGGCATGTTTTAATACTCCGACACGGCACCTTTCCTGACCCAAAAAAAATATTTGTGCCATGGCTCGATTGTTTTTTTAACCATACACGTGATCAGTGTATGCAAACATATTGAACTTAAGTCACGATATTTGCTCCATTCAATTAAACAGCCTGAACATGAAACTGTTCCCCACAACTAGTCAGTCTTTTCAGCTCTGCATTGGATCGAGAGCAACATGGCCGCCTTAATTCTACTCCTGCTCTTAGCTCTCGTTGCGCCCTCTCGCGGCGCGCGCTCTCCTCGCTGGAGTCCCACAATCCTCACAACAATGCTAATCCCGTTGACCAAATGCCACGTGCTTCTGTACACCTACCGCGGAAACGCCTCCAACCCTTTGCCTTCGATGTCTCCTGACATTGACATGGACCACGTGTTTCTGCACCACCTAAACTTGGAATCAATCCCAGTCACTTACGCCACCGCCGACTTTAAAGTTGACACCAAAATGGTCACTTGGCAAAACGCCGTTTTGGGCGCTGACGTTCGACGCTGCGTCACTTTTGTGACCTTCGTCAAACCGACAATCGAAGGAGGTCACGTGATTTTCACTCCGCTGATCCAGTACGCTCGCCGGCAGTGGCACGCCGAAAGCGATTACGGGATTCTCGGTATCAGCTCTCTTAAATCCACCTTTGATTACGGAGCAGCATACATCGATCAAATTCTAGAAAACTTGGTAGTTGTCGAATACTCGTCGTCCGCACTAGCATCATCGACGCAACTCCCAAAAGTCGAATACATTACGCCATTCCTACTGTACTGCGAAGGCTTGGCCTTGTGCAGCATCCGCTATCGCACAAACTCAGCTTCTGCAGGATTCTGGACGCGTTTTGGCCGTCTGCACGACTTTTTCTTCCCGATGTCATCTTACCGCCCTTCGCACAGCTACAACTGGAACCAGCACAAACTCTGCATCAACACCTACGACGCTCCATTTGTGACACAAGCAACAAAACAGGCCTTTTTGGCTCGTCCTCTTCCTAAATACAAAACTTTCGAGACGCAAGTTATCCAGGAGTCTACGCAATGGCGTGCGCTGGAAAATCGAGCTCAACACATGTCGCCGGTACCCATGACTTTGGTGTACATCGCCCGACAAGTTGCTCAAATTTTGAATGCTTCGCTTGCAGTTCCAGGCGAAACCGAATATATTTCCACTTGCCCTGCAATCCAGCCATTGTCAGTGGGAACAATGGAGCTGAGCTCGGACAAAATGCTTAGCCTTGAACGCGTTATTTACACTGGAATCTTTTCGTATTCCACAATCTGCTTCAAAAGCAACTCGAAAAACATTGACGCTCCGCAAGCTCTCGCCATCTTTGACTTTTGGACTTGGATTTCCATTCTGGTGACTTTATTCCTTCTGATTTGGTGGCTTCGAAGACATGCCCGAAACAGCGCCATCTATAACGCAACCGCCATCATGGTAAACCAAGGAGTTGAAATCGAACCTGAGCGCAGGTTCACGCTGGGCTCTTGGCTTGCCGTCTGCTTCGTTATAACAAACACGTTTCTGACGCACTACGAAAGCATGCTTGTGGTACCGCGAAATCCGGAACCTCTTCGAACCTTCGAACAAATCTACAAAGAAGGCTATCGGTTCGTAGATTCCAACATGTTGTTCAATGGTGATGAAAAATCAACGTCATTCAACTACACTGATCCGTACTACGGCATGTTGAAAGAAAGCGCTATTGAGAACACGAATGCTTTCAACAAAGCAGCTTTTTTAGATTTCCTTGTCACTGGCGGCAAACACTGTTATCAATGTCGCAGTGACTACGCTGCTCAACTCTTTGCAAATTTTCGATTGTGTTACGGAAACCAATTCGAAATCAGAGTACTTGAACGACAAGTTGTCCGATACTTGACGACAATGTCAGCCAAACACCCGAACGCTGGAGTCACGTATGGTTTACTTGGGAATTTAAATTCGGCGGGATTCGTCGGATTTTGGTACGATCGTTTGCAAAGGATTCGCCAGTACGAAGCTGATGATTTTTTCCAAGAGAAATTCAAGCAACAAAATGCCTACTTTTCGAGGACCGTTTTTGGGTTAAATATGGTCCAGTTTAAATTCGACGATTATACAATCAAGAGAGGAAATTCGCAATGTTTTATTTTTGTGTATTTGTATTTTGGACTGGTGGCTACTTGTTTCGCTGTGTTTTTGTACGAATGTAAGAGGAAAAGGCGCCAAATTCGAAATCTTTGAGGGAACATCAAGATAAATGGCCCATGACGCGGCATTCATGCGCTATTACCGCCGCGCTCACCAACAAATAGCTGGAAAAATCAGAGTTTTTTCTACTTTCTATCTGAATTCGTATTTTTTTACACCTTCACTCTATGCCTTTTAAAGCCCAGAAAAACAGGCGAAACTACAAAAAACAAGCTATTTTTCAACCCTTTTTCTTCTTCTCTTGCGAAACACACGGCGGATATTTTTCAAAAAAATCAGCATTCGCACAATACTTTTCCCATTTGACACGTTGACGTGTCTGAGTGTGCGAGGAGATTCTCTTTTCTGTTTGTATGTGTTTCTCTGTTTTGCTTCCACCTTGAAAACTTTTACCGCACGACTTTTGTCGTTTACATGACACTTGTGAATTCTCATAATACTTTTGCCAAATTTATCATACACCGCCAAACCGACACCCTTACAACCCAACATTCTCACTTTCACTTGGTCTTCTTTTTCTTCTTCCCACACACGCAGCAAAAGTTGACAAAAGTCACACCAAACACACACTCGAGCTATATAACCTGGAGCTATTTTTCATAAAAACATCATATAATAAATACACAACATTTGCACGCCCAAAAACTTGACAAAAGTATCAAGAGTCAGCTGAGCTTTTACTCGTCGCTTCCATGACTTTTTGGTCACACCAAAATTAATGATTGATCTCATCGTCTCTCATATAGTTTTTCTACGGTAGCTAAAGTCACACAAGGGCTTTGAGATTTTCCACAATTCTACGTAGAAACTAGAAACTTTTACCTTTTTGACAACAACATTTTCAACATTTTCCTATGCGGTGGTTGCTTGAAAACTTTCTTTCTGGCTTTTAATAATAGCTCTCGAAATGTCATAGTTTTCACTGGGGCGCTGCTGTCATCATCATCATCTTTTTTGCCTCGCTGGGGACAAGGCGCTATGATACAATACGAAGTATACAAAGTTAAAGGAAGCTAAGGCTTAAGGAAAGGCTTCGAACCAGCAGCTGGCGAGGCTCTCACATCGAAATATATATATAAGACGAGAAATTTTGTGTTTGGTGGGAAAATGCGTAGATTTTAATGTTTTATTCGGTTGAGGAAGTATTTACTGATGAATTTTATGGGATTGATTTTTACGAAGTTTTTACTGTATGAAGTCAATATCTCCATCTGTGCACGGATTTAACTGTACGCTAACTCTTAATTACCAACTTTGTACTAAACGGCACTAAACTGACGCATAATTAATACTGATGCCGAATTAAAACCTTATAGATATTAACACGTCGCTTCCGCTTGAGGGCGCCACTATCTTGCCACTATTATTTCCTCTCGCTCTCGCTCACCCCCCGCTCCCGCTCCCGCTCCCGCTCCCGCTCCCGCTCCCGCTCCCGCTCCCGCTCCCGGCGCCCCCTGGCGGAAGCGCAACAGTTTTCTCTTTTGTTGACAAACCTGATAAACTTGATTCTGTCCACAAACGGTCTTGTTTCATTCAGTCAGCCCGAACGTGACCGTCCGTAAAGACACTTGAAGAAATCAAAAAGTTTCCTTTGCTTTGATAAAACTAGAAATAAGAATCGCAAGACGTAAAGAAGTAGAGATTTGGAGAGTAAAAGTTGAGGCTAATGCGGGGGTTATATGTCAAGATTAAAAGTAAAGTCTGTCTAATAGGAGTAATATGGCTGACTAGAAGGACGACCGAGTTGTTGAGTGAGAGAGAGCAAATCTTGTTCCTAGAATCCACAAGGAAGAAGAAGGAATAGGAGATTTGGCAGACAACAGGAGAGGGGAAAGCCATAAGCTTTGGACGAAATCTAGTTACGAGTTTAGGAGCTCGTCTAGACTCTAGTAAAAGACGCTTGACGGAAAATCTACTGGTTGGACTATTACAGAAGGAGGAAGAAGAGATGAGATTTGGAGCTGAAGAAGAAGAAGAAGAAGCTAAAGAAGATATCCTTGTGTGTCTGAGAGGAGTTTAAGCGGAAAACGATTACATGGCACTGAACCAAGATAAGTGTTCCGCCTCCAACTTTTTTCATTGACTTTCACCACTTACGAGAAAGATAAGGCACACACGGCCACATCATCACATTCGCATACAAACACACGCTTGAAGCTGGAGGTTTTTGGGATTTTTCGAAAGTTCAAGCTTCAACAAGAGTCAAGACGGACGTTAAAAAGAAGAAAGAAGAAAAGAAATGTTTGCTGTATAATATGTCGGCGGAAATGTCAAGTGAGGGAGTAATTGGGCTTTGATCTTGAGATTAGAGGCTGAGTGAGAGTTGAGAGATTGAGGAGGTTTTGGCGGGAAATTATGCTAGAGTTAAATGCCGTTTACAAACATTTTGTTTGAAAGGACCAAATTTCCAGATCCATCGTGGGCAAATATTGCGCTCTGTACGAAAAAACTGTACTTTGTTTGTTTTCGTCGTTTCTTTCAACTTTTGTAGCCTCAGAAGGCTTGAAATTTTGCCTCGTCCAAACCCTTGTGGACGTTGTATAAAATCCCTTGCAATTAATTTATGATTAGCAAAATTTCCATCAAGTCCGTCCCGTTCCGTCGTGTGTCGCCAAAAAAGCTTGGGATCAATCCTGCTCCTACTCATGAAAGATTTAATTCCAAAACCGGAATCTCATTTCCCACTCAAAACTTTGTGATTTCGGTAAAAGAAATGATGAATGCGTCCCAAAGGCCATAAAGGCTCTGCGGAAACGCACATATGTATTCAGGCCAAGGGATTTCAGCGCCGTTGGTCTCTTCGGAGCCGCTGCTGGTCTCTCGAGACCTCTGCGATGATCTTCTGTGATCGCATTTTGTTCAAGAGCCTCTTTTGGTTATCCTTCGCTCGCCTCATTTCATTTTCATGGGCTACTGCGAGATCATGGCAGATTTGAGGTCGTCTCAGTGTGCATAATTAATGGTTGCGTTGACATGGGTTTTTAGGCAGGACCCGCGGAGCTTGAATTGGTAAGTGATCTTGTAAAATCAAAGTTTTTGGTGGACCAAAAAGCAATTTATTTACAGGCTTAGATGGAAGACACTATGGAAATATAACATTAGAAATATTCGAAAAACACTTGGCGAACGTAAATGCGTCGTATGTAGCTTAAAAAGGTAAATGTTCTAGGCGAAAAAGTAGGAATCGACAGTCGTTCTGGAAACCCGGCGTTGACTAGTTCTTGTTGGCATTCGCTTAGCCTTCTTTTTGGAGACAAACATTTCTTGAATTTCGTCCAAACTTTTCCCTTTTGTTTCTGGCACAAAGAAAAATGTGTAAAATATGCCAATAATACAAAACACGCCGAATCCCATATAACAGTAATTGGAATTCACAGCTTTCTTGACGTCGTCAAAGAAGCGTGTGATGACAAAGGTGCAAATCCATGTGAAGGAGACGGCGATGGCGGAGGCGGGGCCTGAAAACAGGGGAAGAAAAAATTAAGTTTTGGCGCCAAAATTGAAATTGGTTTTGTGTCAGAATCGACAGATGTGTTTATAACGCAAAAGTAAAGAAAAATAAAAACGCACTTACCAATCACGTGGTTTGGTAAGACTTCGCCCTAGGGAAGAGAAAGAATGGAAATTAGTATGTGTCAATGACCTTTGATCTCATGGCTATGCCAATGACCATGGACCATGATTTCAATGACCAATGGCGTATGACCTTCACTTCAAGTTCAGTGACCCCGAGTCACGTATTTAGAAAAGATACCATGGTACATGGCTAATAAAATTCATTCCACCCATGGATCATGTCATGGTTTATAAAAGCGTTCAATGAACATGACTTCAAGTTCAATGACCATGAGTCGCGTATTTAGACTTAATATCAAGCATGTCCATGGATTCATATTGAGCCATGGACCATGCCATGGTCTATGTGACTCGATCCATTATCATGGCCTTCAGTTCAATGACCATGACCTTGAGTTATATTTTCAGACTTAAGACCATGGTCCATGACCTTTGACTTGATATCTACTCGTGGACCATGGCCCGTGGTAAGGTCCATGAGTCACTCATGGTCAACATCACCTTTTTTCTTTTTAAACTCACCATCATCATCCATGGTACAGGTCCGAATCCAATAGAATACGCTGTCACAAAAACAATCAAGCTTATCAATGGCAGCAGCGAATACGCTGTCCTGGTCTCCCCGTCCATGAAAAAGTATCCTCCAAGAGCGAAAAGCGACACTGCCATGAACAGGTCTGAAAGCAGCAACAAAACCCGCCTTCCGGCCTTATCGACGATGAGCATGGAGAAGAAGGTCGCCAGGACCTGAACGCTTCCAACGATAATGGCGGCAACATTATCGTCAAGTTGTGACCCAGCGTCTCTGAATATGTCGACAGTGTAGAAAGTAACGGCATCCGTGCCCGAAAAAGACTGGAAGAACATGAGTCCAAGGCAAATACCGAGTGGTTTGAAGATCTCGCCCGAGAAAAAGTTGGCGAGGCGTACTTCCTTTTGCCGTGAATCATCAATGCTTTTTTGGATCTTAAGAAGAAGAAGAAGGATTGGGATGTTTTAATCATTAGAATGTCGTTAGACGTAACATTAGAGATACTAAATACGTGAGAAAATGCTCACCAGATCCAGTTCCTCTTGAACTTGTTCCGCTTTCTCAGCCCCGCGAAACCACATGAGCGCTTTGATGGCGTCTTGTCTCTTACCACGTGAGAGGAGGAAGCGTGGGGACGCCGGCACGTAAATCATTAACACGCACATTATCACCGGCACGGACGAGCTAATGATAGCCAACATTTTCCAGTTCACGAAGGCTCCCAACACATAAGAAAACAGGAAACCGAGAACGACCATCAGCTGGAACCCGGAACCGAGAGCGCCGCGGATGCTGTCTTCTGCAGTTTCGGAGATGAAGACGGGCGCTGTGAGCGAGAAGGCGCCTGCGCAGAGACCTGCGAAAAATTGGCGGGAAATTATGTAAGACTTGAGTGCCAATTCAATACACCTTTCAAACTATGACCTAAATTTCAGATTCAAAACTCGTCATTGCATTTACCTGTTAAACAACGACCAATCACCATCATCGCCACGTTCTGCGCAAACGCAATCAGCAGCCAACCGAGGACGAAGGGGACCGATAACGAAATCATAGTAAACCTTCGACCGATGATGCCGATGCCCAACCCGGTCGGTGGACCCGCGAAGGTCGCCGCGAGCTATTCAAAAAATAGGTCCAGATTAAAAGGTACCTTCGGTCGCGGACCCTTTTTACTGTCCAAAACGGGGGGTCTTACCGGTACACAAGAAGCGACCCACGCCATTTCGTCCTTAGTCAGTTCCCAGTTGGGGTCTTCAGCAAGGGACGGAAAGGCTGGTGAGGTCCACGCCATCACAGTTCCCATGCCGAATGCTCCAATGGTAGCTGCAAAACCAGATATTATCAACTTCAAGGTCAACGAACTTCAGGGACCTCCAAGGGGGTTTGTAGGGGTCATCACTTACCAGCAAGTGCCGCCAAAATCTGTGGAGACTTTTTGGGTACGAACCGTTCAAAAATCGTACTCCCCTCCCTAATCGAAGCAATCTCTAGCTGCACCATAGTAAACTGATGCATGGCCCTTTCAAAGACACTCATCTTTCGACCCTTGTCCCCTCCCGACCCCCCGGGGGTCTGCCTCCCACTACTTTTCCTACTGGTCCCCGACCCCTCCCCCTTCTGCTCACTTATCTTCCGCTCCGCCATACTAATCTTACGCTCAATAGGCGCTTGAACCCTTGACCCATGACTGACCTTCCGTGACCCTGACCTACTGACCCTTCTTGACCTACTAGGTTCCCTATCCACAGCGTTGTTATCAAGGTCACTGTCCTCCTCCTCGCTAATACGGTCACAAATGCTAACTTTTTTCTCTTCATGTCTCTTATTCTCGCTTCCTTGGCGCTTCGGAGGTTTTCTGAACTCATCTTCTTCGAACGCTTCGTTTTCATAAGTTACTACATCCTGCCCACTGCTACGCTTTCTAAACAACCTTTTCCCGCCTTTTGACTCATCTAACCCTTGACCTCCTGTAGAATGGACAACCATCACAGTCACATTAATGTCTGAACTCTCACTCCGCCTCCTTGGCGCTCGCTCCGCCTCCTCTTCTTCATCACTAGCGCTGCTACTAGTACTCTCCCGCCGAATTTCAATAACTTTGTCGTCACCATTGTTGCTATAAGGCACTATTGTCGTCTGATTCGCTCCATGGAACACACCATGTTTCCGCGCTCCTCCGCCACCGGCGCTGTAGCGCCGCTTCTCCAGGGCCAGGTCTTCAATGACTGGCGGCTGCGCGCCGTCGCCAGTGTCTTCTTCCGATTGCCGTATCATGACTTTCTCACTAAAATGCGCCCAAACGCTTCCAGCGTTACGCACTCGAGCGTCTCTCACTTCCGCTAGCCTCGACAGCCTCTTGACCTCCCGCAAATACACTCGACGCCACTTGAGCACACACTTTTCACAGCGCCGCGCTCTTCAACATCTGACACACAACTAACCAAACACCAAACGCGACCTCCGAGAACATGTTGGCAAAACATGACTTTTCTAAGCCTTTTACAACAATGTCATAAAAAAGCTAATACAATCAATCAGTCATAGATATGACGCTGCGCTTCCAGGGCGCTTCAACCAGAAGCGCACGCGCTCCTCACTCTTCTCTCGCGCGCTCCGCATCTTTTCCGCCTCCAGCGCCTTCTCACCTGCTCACCCTATGCCCAGGTGAGTTGAGCACCAGGACTTATTCGGTTTTCCTTATTGCACTGGCTCCTGGCTAGTCCATTTTATTGCCGAAATTCCATTAAATTTTACAATTGTCACCCTGTAATCTTCCTTGTCATCCATGTAATAACATTGACAATGAAACAATTTAACACGGTGTCAACAGCTGTACTAACAAACAAAAGTGTGCCTCGAAAGCCTTGACTGCCTTGTCATCTCATCATCAACGCTTCTGTTTTTGCCGCTAGTAACTACTGGTTTTTTTGCCAATTATTCAATTACATAAATGTAGAAGCGCATTACTCAAGGCGCAGTATGCATGACCTCATTGTGGTCCAGCGCAGCGCTTTTATATCTATTGGCGCTTCAGTATAATCTTTAATTTTTTGCCATTTTGCAATTTTTCTCGCTTTTCAATTATCTCCAAAATTCGTTTATGACCCATAAAATTAAATCCGTTTGTGGAGGCTTCCGAAGCGGAATCCAAACTTGCGACCTTGTGATTAAGCCATACCTGAATGAACTTGATCGAAACCGGAAAAGTTTGGAATATTTCCAGTTCTATTTCGTCATCACCAGCTTATAGACAATACAAAATGTCGTCAATTTGAAAATTTTCCGCTGTAAGCTGAGGACATTTTGAGAATCACATAACAAGATATCAAGTTTTGGCTACCAAGTAATTTGTGAAGAATAAATAAACAAAAACAAGTGTTTTTAATGAGGTAAAAACATGAGCAACTGTTGTTGCCATAGTTACGTTTTTAAAGGCCTCAAAAATTCGCTTAATAATAGCGCGCGGAAGATATCAAATTACAATGTTTCATTTCTGCCAACCTAAAGCTATGAAAGTTTATGAATGTTATTTGCTTTCTGTTTATTCACCGTGTATATTCTCGGTGATTTATTTAAGTGAAAGCAGGAGACAGTGAGCAGGAGGAGGAGGAAAGAGTGCGCTACGAAGCGGGTATAATTTTTTGCTTGGGAAATTGCATTTGTTCATCCATCTTGTGCGGAGGGGGGGGGGGAGTTTGGCGGTTAAGCGGAAAAAATTTAAAAGGAGCCGGGAACCAAAGATACTGTAAGCGATGCGGTTAACATAACGTTGAGTATATAAATACTGAGAAAAAAATAAGAAGACGCTGTTTCAGTTTTACTTTTTGGAAAAAATGTGTGCATCGAAATGGAGAAGAAGGAGGAGGAAATGATGATCACAATGGCGTATTGTCTTCACCGGAGGCAATTTACTCCTCATTCTTCAATTTCCTAGTCCAAAATGTTTCATCAGGTTCTTTTATAATATATGGAAGGAAAATTTAGAGACGCTATTGAGCAAACGTTAGAAGCGAGGAACGAAGGAGGAGGAGGAGCTGAAAAAGACATTAGTGGGGAGATTTTGGCGGTGGGACAAAAATGTCAAGGGCGTTTTGGTAAGGTAGAGGGCGCTGCGATTTTTTCTTGAAAAGTGGCGAAAGCAGTCTTACAGCAGTGTAGGTCAAGTAGCTGTCAAAAATTTTGAGAAACTGCAACCAAATTCAGAACGGCATTTAAGTAAAGCATTAATTTATATGGAATCAGATTTTTTGAGTAAACTGATAATTTGACATTGCACCAGCAAATATCCACAACTTTATTGCAGTGTTTAAATGCATTCAAAGAGATAAGATAAATAAATCGAGCGCAAATTGTTATAATAACATTCGATGGTCAGGCGGATAAATAAAAGCGAGGGTCTCAAAGGTCACAATTTTAGTCATCTTTAAGCCAGGCTTTTTGGTATTTTCCATTGACTTGTTGGCATCAGCAGTTTTCTGTAAACTCAAATTATCTATTGAAACTAGACCAAAGTTTAAAAAGTGAAAAGACACAGATGTTCTACTTAACTTCGTTGCTCCTTGTGATTCTTTCAAAATTAGCTTAAACGGCACTTTAGTATAGCATTATTTTTAAACTTTAGATCAAATTTACTGGAACTTTGGCTATTCTGTACCTCCAAAAAGAAGCTGTAAGCAACACAATTTAACATGATTTTTAAAACCCAAGAGCAACAACAGCATACAAACAAACTAAACCATTGGATTGACTCCCTGACTGACCACATAAAAGGCTTTTGTTATTTTCTAAAATTGGCATTCCTCCCCATCCAAATCTCATTCAACCGCATTTAATATTCTTCGATTGCTTTCTCTTGTCCCTCAATCTCTTGTATTTATGTCTACATTTTCTTATTTGCTTTCTCTCTCAACTTGAGCTTTTACTTCTTGATTTCTTGATTCTAGTGCTTTATGTCTTGTTGTCCTGTCTTGTCCTTTGGATCTTATCATTTCATCACATCTTGTCCTTCTATAAATCCTGTCTCATTTATCTGTCTCATCTCCGACTCTAAAAATCTTTTAATCTCATCTCATCTGCTCCCGCTTGAAACGTTAGAAATCTACGCTTCGCGCCACTACCGAAGCGACCTCTGGCAGCTTCCATTTTCCAAGCCCATCTTCTCCTCGATTACCTTCACATTTCTCTCTTTTTCTCTTGGAAATTTTTATAACCTGGCGGCTGAACATTTCTCAAACCCCGCTCTTTTTCAGGAGCCTGGCTTTGGATCATAAAACGTCCTCGTCATCATATCCAACACTTTCACATTTAATGAATACGGTGAAAAGAAAATGAATCGGTGGGACGAGACCCGGAGTCGAAATTTGTATATCAAAAGGCATATCATCATTCAGCTTTGTTGCTCTCTCGCTGCCGCGCGCTCATACGGGCGAAAGACCCTACTTTCAACGACACTATCTCTTTTCCACCGTGATTTTTCCCCAGCAGCAGCACCCAACATTTGAAGAGGTGGGAGCGAAGAATATCATCAGACACACGACTAGACGACTTTTGTCGTCTCTGACTTTCTCCCTTATATTTTTTGGTGTAGAAAGCTGAGGATGAGTTGGTTGTGTGTGTGTGACTGTTGCCATAAATTGTATGAAGAGGATTCAGGCTGACATTGGAAGGGTAATTTAGCGCCTGAGGAGTGATTTAAGGTTTCATAGCTTTTTATTTTCTCTCGCAGCGCCCTCCTTGAGGAAACCTTAAGGAAACCATCATTCTCTTTCTCTCTGACAGTAATTAACAGTTGTAACCGCCACTTGCACCAAATACTTCTTCTTCTTCTTCTTTGTCTCTTGTACGCCTTTAAGCCTTACCTGCTGAGCGAGAGGACTTTTGAAACAACGCCTTCCCGCCACACAACTAAAGTAAGTGACGATAGCATACGGCAGAAGTCAACAGTTTTTACGAGTCGTCCAAACTCCTGCTACCTGTCAACTAGAGGTGTGGCGGAATGGCGGGAAAATGAATTTATTGCAAAAATTATTCTGCGAGATGGCGCTTTCAGCGATGATCAGGATGGTAATGAGGTGAGAGAATGTCGTCTAATTAAGGCTTGCAAAGGCATATTGAATCGGAAGATGGAAAAAAGTTTGGAAGAAATGCTAGATTCCGGGAAGGTAAAAAGGCGGGAAAAACAAGGAGAAATTTGAGCTTCTTAATGTTGTTTGGAAGCGTATACAGAAGCGTTGATATATATACAAGTGGAAGTGGTAAATGAGCGCAATTTTTCTCTCCAACTGACATTATAATCTTTATGAGACTCATTCGCAAAAGGCATTACAGGAAATAATGAATTCATTCCTTTTTCATTCAAAGGAACGTAAATGAAAATTTAATTTATGGGATTGTGTCGATTCCGGTTTGGTTGGTGCCTGCAGGGAGGAGGAGGAAAGCGTGAAACAGGTGCAAGAGGGCGCTTCGATCGCTAAGAAATAAAATTTTAACTGTTCGAAAACATTAGTTTGAATTTTGGCGGGTAATTTAAATTTTGTAAACTATGCTAGACTGAAGTGCCGATTTTCTGTATCGCGTAAAACTTGAGTCCAATCAGCAGTTTCGAATTTGTTTCCCTTATTACACATTTCTCTACGAAGACTAGTTCACGATTAAACCATATAAAATTGGCAAATTTTCCATCCAACTTGATTTCACGCTTCTGAACCACGTGCAAAAGATGATATCGAATCTGTCATAATCATAGATGGCAGGTCGTTCGTTTTCTGCTCTTTTGCAAAATACAAATGGTAGCCAAAAGTCACTTCAGGACTCAAACCATATGGTCTCCTCTCCTCCATTCCATCGAAAAATCTCCAACTTTTCTCACAAGAAATATTAACTCGTCATCATAACAAGTTCATTTTTTACCCAATTCGTTCACTGTCAAAGAAACCAGTAGCAGATGTGGACCAAGTTTGTTCGAATTGACTCACGCTTGTGACACTGGGCCGATGGCAGCGCGCGATTTATGAAGTTTCTCCTGAGCCCATAAATTACGCTGGTGTCCATCGATCTCGGACGTGGGGTCGCCGGTCCGTGCAATATCACTTCTTCTTGGTCCTATAGTATATTAGAAAAAGACAGGATCCAAGGATATCTAGAGCTCTACTAGAGACCAAACCCTACAAAGTCGCTATCTCCATGCGCCCTTAACTTTAACGTCCGTTGCTATCTCCAATCTAAAATCTAGAAGATAAGCAAATGTTGCTTCTAAAATTAAAACTGCCGCCAAATTACAATAAAGTTTGAATTGAAAAATAAGTGGCGCCTTTCCCTGGTGGAGTTGGAGAAGAAGCTTCAAGAAGCAACGAGTTTTCGCGAGATAACATCAAGGCATAAAGCGAAAGCTAACAACAACAAAGTGAACAAAGTTTCCCCGTCGTCATTGCAATAATCCATGGCCGAAAAATTAATAAAGTTGGCCATTAAGGCTGCTGAGAACAAGGAAGCTGGAACCAAGCAAGAAAAGTATAAAGAAGACCAAGAAGAAACGGCCTTCTTCCCGTATAGCCTTTGAACTCATCGTTTCATTTCCCTCTTGGCTCCAATAATGATCCGCAACAAGCAAGAAGCCTTTTAGTTGGTACACATTAACGAGGCGTTTGTAAAGTCCAGTTTTCTACAAGTTGAGAGTGAGGTCTCTTTTCCTTGTTTAAATCTCGTCCCTAAGGATTTCCCTCGAGAAACGATTAGAAACATTAGAAGACGGGGAAAGCGGCTATTTTACTCTTAGTTTCTAGGAGACGAAGAGAAGGCAAATGAATTCTAGAAGCTCAAGCTTTTCTAGGGCTCGTTTGCTGTTTCTTCTTCTTATCTTCAAGCAATTATCATACAATCATTTTCCCCAGTATAGCAATTTAGCCGGCTCTTTACAACAATTAGCGAACGCATCAGATCTTGTTTGCCTGTCGGCGTCGGCAAAGGGTATTAGATTGTCCCCAGAGGGGGTGGGAAAAGGGGTGGGGAGAACGGGAGGGGGGCCTCCCTGAAATGGAGGACTGGTGAGGGGGTTTCAGGGGTTTCCGCACCAATGAAGTAAGGAATTGAGGGGTTCGTCAGAAATTATGTAAGATTCAGATGCCGTTCAACAAAAAACTTATCTGGTCAGAACATGGGTTCAGATTATTGTCGAACGAAAATGTCTTTGATATTGGAGCTTCCCTGGCATTCTGAAAATCTGGTCCGGTTCCAAACTTTGCCACTTTTTCCACACATCGAGACAACTTTGTCCAATAATTATGATATACCGGTTGGGGGCTCCGCCCCCAACGTGATTTGTTGCAATTAATAGTGTGAGAAGTGTGTGGTAAAACATGGTGTAAGGAAAAAGGAAAGAGCAGAAGACTATTGTGTGGTCGGCTATGAATTTATGGCTTTTTGGCGTTTTCAGAAGCAGAAGATGGCGTCGGTGGCGGAAATTTCTTCAGTTTTTGGGATGCATCGTATCTAAAAGCTTTGGTTTTCCAAGAAAACTGGTGGATATTTAACATGGCTTTTGGCCAGAAGACTGGGGGCATCAACAAAGCGTTTGTGATAAAATTTCGAATTTTTGGGTAAAACAAATAGGGTGAAAAAATACTCTAGTGATTTTGTTTGAAGCGGGATTAAATGATGCTTGACTTAGGAGCCGTTCAGCTTGAAATATTATTTAATCGGTTTTATTCCAGTTTCGTCAGCGTGTTCTGGAAATCCTCCCTGCTTGAACCCTCTGAAAGACAAGAGACAAGGAGCGCCATCTGTCGTCAAAAATTCTCCCGCTTTATTAACATTCACAACCAGAACTCATACTTTTGCTTCACACACTCAACTCTTGTTTTCACTTGCTCAATTAATTAATTCTTCTTGTTTTGTTTTTGTACATCAGTCACATATGTAAAAATGTTAATAAAATCTCTTGACGCACTCGTCCGTCGTATTGCTACTGCGCCCGCATCGGTACACACTCGACAACTCACATTTTAATTAAGGAACCCAACAACACACCTGTTCTTAATGACTAATTAAATCATATGTGTATACCAGCTGATTTGCATATAATTAATTAATCTAGCTTTGGCCACTGCGACACTTTTTCGTTGTACCAGGACTGTTTTAAATTACATAACCTTCAAATATTTCTAGATTTCTTTAGTTTATATGGAGATATAGTCAGCATTGGTAATACTGACACTGTGAGTGAGCCTTTGCTATGTTACAAAACCGAGAATAGCCTCCTACTATACACAGCTTTCAGGAACATTAACGGACAGTAATTTCTGTTTCATCATTTTGGTATCGTAATATTGTTGTTGTTGATCTGATGACGTCGAGGACAATGGCGGAGAATGCATGGGCATCATCAAATGCGGTTGTTGTTGTTGCTGCTGCTGATGTTGATGAGATCGATGAAGCGAACCAGAGCTGTAACCACTGCTACTCCCGCTTGTCACCAGAAGTTCGTTTAGTTGGATGGCCGAGTTTTGGTGGTGGCGCTGTTGTAGTTCCTGCTGTTGGTGGTGGTGGAAGGCCATTTCGGACGTTGAATTTGAGTATAATTGATGTTGGGAAGAAGGGGGCGACTGGACGTCCATGGAAGCGTAGGCCAGCATCTGGAATCAAGAATGGACATGAATTAAATCAAGCCTTGGCCGTATATGAGTCATTCATCATTATGAATCCATCAATCAGTTGACGTACATTAGCTGCTGCTGCAGGAGGAGCAGAACAATAAGTGGACGAGGACATGTGGCGATTACGATGTTGTTGTTGTTGTTGTTGAGATGACCGCCCGAGAGTACCACCGCCGCTGCTGGTGCCACCTGCCGGGTAATGATTGAGCAAGACTTGGTTTGACGCTGGAAGCGTGCCGTAGTAGTCGTGGGGTTGCTGGTGCTGCTGCTGGTGGTGATTTTGGGAAGCACGGTTGAGGGTTGAAGTGTGTTGTTGTTGTTGTTGGTGGTGGTAGTAGGCCAGGTGGGGGTCGGGACCTGGAATTTAAAAAAATGTTGGACTTTAGTGCCGTTTCAAATGTAAACCATAAATTACCATAAGTACTTACATAAATTGGACGGGATTATATCAGGATCTCGGTCATCGATAATACCACCAACGTTCCCGCCAGATGACGCTCCCGAGATACCATCTTTAATTTCGTACTCTGACGCTACGATATGATGCTTCATCTTTTTCAACTTTGTTCCGGTGTCGCCACCTAGCGAGTCATCGTCCATGTGACCTCCTCCGCCATTTTTGTGCTGCGCGCCGCCATTTTGAAGTTCGCGCTGCTGTTGTTGCTGTTTGCGCTTCCGGTTGCGGAAGTTGAGGGTGCGGACGACTACGACTGTTGTGACACACATGAAGACGATGACGCCACCGATGGCGGCGCTCAGGCCGAATGAGATGATCCATGAGGGGTAGTCGCTGGGTGAGACGGCTACAGAAAAAAAATATTTTTAGGAATAAAATGTTCAAAGCAGAATCACTTTAAAAACTGGTAAGGCTTATGAAAAAAACTTCCTTAAAATTTTGCTATACTCTGGTGCCGTTTAGCACCAATAATATTATCGTGAAGGCATTATTAGATTTTTCCATGTTTATGGCTTCAGGAACACATTGAAAAGATCTTACTAAAGCGTGCTGTTTCCAATCCTTCCATTGCAAGTATTCTACAACTTCCGGTTCATTCTCGCCCCTGCAGAGCCCCCGCTAATCGACATGCATTTCTACCCCTCTTCAAGACTGGCACGGAAACCTTTTACACCTCTGATTAGTGTATTTTTCTCGTGTAAATCCGTGTAAATCACACGTCTATTCCTACCTCCGGTGTGAACCTCTAAAAATCCAACAAAAAATCTCCCCTCACAAAAATCCAAAATATAAACACGCAACAAAACCTTTTGTAGAGTAAAACGACATTGAAAAACAGCTCACGGCCACCCCTGGTTTCTAAGTACGTTACCTGCATATTTTTCAGTCTGTCGGACAATAAGATCATCAATTCTGAACGGGTCACTGCGTCCCTTGGCGTTCACGGAATAAACAATGACGTGGAAGCTGGTTCCAATTGGAGTTAGATTTCCGAGATGAAAAGAAGCTTGATGACTTGAGGCATTGTAGCGGAGTTCGTTCGTGTCCGTTTCAAAAACTTCCAAGACAAAGTGCTGGACGAGGCCGCCGTCGTGACTTTCGTCGCAGCTAAGTTCCACGGAATCTGTGGTTTCGTTGAAGACTGTGCAGTTTGTGACCGGGGACGGTTTTTCTGTAATTCAACAAAAAATTTGATATGCTGAAACACACTCATCTTCAAGGAACGAGGCCACCAAAATAAATTCGTTCTGAACGGCATCAAAGTCTAACATCAATTCACCATTCACTAAACGAAGCTCGTAGGCCAAAACTATACTGGTGACGCCACCTTCCGGAGGAAACTTTCTCTTTGCAACTTTCACCGGCTGCTCTTCTCTTTTCTCCTCCGGTAGGTGGCGCTGCCCTTCAAAACTTTCACCATTGAACTCTTATATTTTATTACTTACCGGCAGCGACGACTTGGAAGACACATGGCGCCCCCTGGGCGCCAATAATGTTCTTCCCGCGGCAAAACAGCGAACCATAATCATGATTCGACACGGGAGCGTAATGAAGAAGACTCACAGCGCCGCTATTCTGGAACTTGGACGCTGGTACTGAAATCATCTGACCTGAAGTCGCGAGGTCCCATTGGAACGTCACGTCCTCGGGGTCCGATTCAAGCTCGCATTTGATGGAAACCCGCTCGCCTTTTGATACGCCCACGATCACTGTTCGCTCTTGTTTGCAAACGGGGGCGACTGTAATAAAAATCAAACATCAAGTCATTTCCAATTTCTTAAATATAATTATATAAGCTACTTTCTCCTGAATTTTCCCGCCATTTATCTCCAAGGCTTTTTCGTATTAATTTCAAGACCCCCTGCTGCTATTGTTGCAAAGCTTCATAAACGAAAGTCCCTCCGCAATTTTTCTAATTACTTTTATTCCACATCTAATCGCTGTATATTTCTTTCCAACTTCTTTTCAACATAATTAATCTTTCAGCTTTTGCAACAGCTACTGTTGCAATTTCTTCTCCTTAAAGAAACACATGAGCTGTACAGGGAAGAATGGACGACTTTTCTCCATCCTTCATAATTCAAAGCTACTGCAGTATTTTCTGTCGTGAATAGAAAACACACAAAACTGGGGGGAACAAACAAGCTTTCACTCAAAAAGTGCTACTTTCAAAGCTTATTTTGTAATACGAGAAAGCAGCTCTTTTCTGCTAACATTTTAAATTCACATGTGCTGAAACCCGGGCTTTATTTGACTAGAAGTATTACGCTTATACGGCTTTGTTGTTGTTGTTGTTGTTGTTGAATTTTGTTCATATTTTCGCCATCATAAAAATGTTTTCACAACATTTCAGCCCGCTGACAAGCAATTTTATTCACTTCAACGGCAACGAGAGATAAATTCACACATGCTAGGTCTTGTTTTCAGACTTGTCAGTTAATCCAGAGTTTTTGGTATTAGTTTCTGCAATGCTCAAGGAGATGTGGGCGTTGTACAGCTTTGTTAAACTAGGCTACGACAAAGATGTGCTCAAACGGGACTTAACTGTGACACAATTATAAAACCCCTCCACCCAAAATTACCCCCCCCCCCTCCAGTTTACCCACTTCACGGTCCCCCATCCACCTCACGCTTCCCACCCACCCCTCCCTCTCTTCATTTCTCTGAACCCTTTCACCACCTCCTCCTCCTAGCCGCACCCCCTCCTCATCTCCTCCCCTCTCTGCACCTCTTGCGCCCTCTGCCCACCGATGCATGAAACTCTTATCCTTGGTTACTTCCCGCGCTCGTGCCTCATCTTCCCGCCTTTTTCTCTTCCAGAATTTTCCCTTACACTATATATGGCTCAACTACCGTCACAAAAATACAAATCTCCCCCCTCCCCCCGCC
>JAQGBJ010001582.1:0-21926 GCA_034698345.1 Sphaeridia pumilis | reverse complement strand
CTGTCTAATAGGGTTTGTGTGCCGCGTAATAAAGAAATTGAGAGTTGTCACCTGTACGCACCCAAATTATGACATAACGTGCCGTCGTTAACGTTTTATGATGGAATGGAAACAGGCCAGAGAAGATTCTGGTGCTATATGATCTTGCGTTTTTTGAGCTCATTGTTTTAGGTCGGAATTGGCCAAATTTGTACTGGAAACTTTAAAAACGTATGGAATATATTTTCAGACGACATTTACCAGGCGAAACGTTTAAAGATGGCGGTCGACGCCAGCATATTACTTAGGCTAAATTAGATTTCGGAATTTACCTGTGACACATGTCAAATTCCCGTCCCGGAGGAACGGTCCTTGGACGAATTTGCCCGAACCTGTCAAGCACGCAAAGACATTACCCGGATCGTTGTCGTTCCAAAGATTCTTCCATGGAATATTCCTCCTTAGTTCGGTCACAGACTGTTTTCAATTGAACCGACCCTTTTGCGCAATTAAAGGAGAGATGAATCAGCTGAATGTCTGACTCGATCGAGCCTGGTATTACTGAGACACAGGTATATATATTTCGGTAGAAGCCTCGCGAGTGCATGTACACAAACAATCACGTTGTTAATTCCGTGGTTCATCCATTGGGATTTATTCCGGTATATGTACACATGAAACACGTTACCGACCCATCAATCCAGTACTTTCCATCTGCATGTGAATCTGACTGACTCTATTAAGAATGGTTTATCACCTAGTGGATTCGGGAAGATTCGCGCCTACAGAAAAATACAAAACGTTGAGCGGTTTTCTCACTCAATCTGTTTTGTGTGCTTAGTACTGGATCAAAACTAATTCCGGTTCATTGAAGTCAATTGGCACGCGCACAGCCTCCGTGTTATTTTGTCTCCAAACTTACTTGTGGAGGTGGAAAAACAAACGGATGTTAAGCTGCGGGTCAGATATGAGAAAAATAACAGACGTCAAGCCACGAGGATGCCACGGTAATAACAACCGGACTTTTGATCACGACAACCCATTATCCACGCGCCCTTTATCCTTGTTTGCGCCCTGTACACATACACTTGGGTTTGGCGTAGTGAATAATGTTGTAGTATTTGTATTTACTCTAGATATGCTCTTCACAATTAAAATTATCACCGGCACTCATGGATACCGTTCAATTTCTTCCGATACTTCATATCAGCGCATCCATCAACGTATCAGGAATCGGGCGACATTAACCAAAGAAGAACAAGTCGCCAAACAAGACAAGACGTAATCTTTCTCCACGAGCTGATAATTCGTCAGCAAAATAATAACTTTATCGCACATTCCATCTTCAATCTACAACTTTGACGCTTTCTTTTGATTCTTTTTCTTCTTCCCTGCTCTCAGTCTCAAGTGTTCTATTTGTAGCCTACACTTGAAATCTTCGCCCACGCAAACCAAACACGATATGAATGATTTCCGATAATCAACAACTACTTTCTTTATAGCATCTGCCAGGATGCACACGGCGGTTCCAGAAAAACTTTTAATTGTACTTCCAGAAGTACTTTGTTATGGCAAACAGTAGATGATCCATTGTTTGTCGCAAAGAGACCTTATCGCAAAAATAAACCGAGACAAGGTGTGGACAGTGGTCAAAGATCAAGTTTGAATTCGGTAAAATCCCGAACCCACCTACACAGCTGCAGTGTCATTGAGTCAGTTTGATTATCTCACACTGTTTGTTCCGTCCCATACAAGCAATAGTGTCCAATATGATGAGACCAAACAACAATTATATAAAGTATCCGTCCAAGAAAACATTAAAAATACATATGTATATACTTTCTTGTTAGTTAGTTGGTGTTTGTAAAATAAGCTGCTATTGTCTCTTCCATTATTTACAATTTAGGTCAGCAACAACAACAACTTTTTCAATAAGCTGCCAGTGCGTTTTCTCTCATAGTCAACCTCGTTAGCGGATGTCAGTCAGATACATATAGGAAATGGACTTGGACATTTAAGATGGCAGATCAGATAACTGTTGGTTTAGGTTAGGATTCTGCAGACGGAATGAGAGCAGGTAAAAATTAATGCGATAAAGATATTAATGTGGATTCGTTTGTAATCATAATCATAATGTCCGCGGACGATTTGCTTTGTAGGCTAAAAAGTGTGTTCTCTGATGGGTGAAACTGAATGCGTAAGGAATTATATAATAGCCACCACATTGTAATCGTTTTCACTTTCAGTTCTCGTGTCCTCATTTTTCGCCAACGTTTTTCCTTCATACACAAAACATGACGCTGGGTTTATGCGAATCTCACCATCATCATCATCATCATCATGCGTGCGCGCTCGCGCGCTCCTGGGAAACATGCCTTCGCCAGCGGCCACAGAGGGCTGTCCCACACTCATTTTGCGAATCTCCGCTTCCCTTATTGAAATGGAAAGTAGACTAGTCCGCGGGGGTTGCAAATTAATGGCTACTCCTGGTCCTCCACAGAGCTGTACGCACAGCGCCGCGCTTTGAATGCTCAAATACGAAATACGCAACTAAAATTTACACTCATCACCAGAGACAGATTCACAAATAATTACACTTAGGTCTTCAAAATTCAGGATTCTAAGAAAATAAAATTTACCAGCATCCATATCCAGTCTTCTTACTGTAGAGATACTGGCGAGCTACCTGAAAATATCGAGCTGACAAGCTGCGACATCTATGGATTAAAGTTTCCGACCTGGAACACCAAAGAGCCGGCCAGTGTCGGTGCAGCCATAAGCAACGTTTTAAAAGAGCCACTAGTATTTTGTTCAAACGAAGACTAAGCTCCTTAAGCAAGTTTTGTTTTCAAGCACTTCCTGGTTTTTCGCATGTCGTCGCGAATTTGCAAAGAGCGCGAAAAATGCTTGAAAGCACCCCTTCACTCACTTAAGTACTTTGCGCGACCTAATTTCCGTACCTGCTGCATTGCTCATTGTTGCAGTCTGCGCGTAACTGCGTCGATGACTAACAAACTTGTTGAGCGCTATCTAATGCGGTTAACTGGTCGGACATAACTCTTGGAGCAGAACATGAATGCCTATCTCCAATGGCATGTTTGAAAAAGCCATGCCAGCTTACAGTTTGCCTTTGATCCTGATTTAAATTCATTATTATTAAATCTTCAGTCAAGTCAGTGTGCTAACTTCAACTTTTGAGATGACAAGTACTTTTAAGATGTCCCATAATGCTGAGACTGTTACTTGCCCGCCAGTGAAACTAAAAGTTGTTTCAAAGGAAGATTAGCAACGAAACGAAAAGACAGCAACTCACAAGTACATATGAAAAAGTGAGTACAGTGAGTATACACATTTCCTTTTCACAAGCCATTTTAGGCACGGTCTGTTGTGACAAATTAGATAACAGCGCGTCGAGTCTCCAAAGGTGTACATGTGGGACTGCTGTGTATATCAAGAAACTAGCTAAGTCTGAGGCTTTGTAGGCAAACAAAGAAGAAGAAGGTACCATTGTTGTTGTTCCTCCTTTTACATTCTTGGTCGTAAGGGCTGCTTGAGACGACAGCGCAAAATTGCAAATCCCTTCACCTGCCCTACTCTTGGAGGGAGAGGAAGGAAGCCGACGTTCCTGCTGCTGCATTCGAGGAATGAGACCCGTAATCAAGAATGCAAGAGACAGCAACAATGAGATGTGATATAACTATTCGCCATCTTCACAACGCTGTGAGCGTAGGACGCTGCTGGCAACTCCTCTCGCCAAAAAAGCAAAAGTCTTCCTACAACTCCATGTACAGTGCGCCACGTAATCTTTACTGATCCCACCACAGCGTCTCACGTTGATCCTGACGGAAGCGTGGAAAATAGGTTAACCGGTTATATTCCTTACTTTTTTCATAATAATCATCATAATGGTAGATGAATGAGCGCGTGCGAAAGTGAAGTGGATCGAGAAATTCAGGTCTCCTTGTCTGCCGGTACGCCACCAACAACAAAGCGCAATTTCGCGGATATGCAACAAGAGCGCCAGCGCCAGATTGCAAAGATTTGAAATACGTAACAATCGTAATGGTCAGTGCAGTTCCTGTCTACATAAACCCACTCAAGTATCTAACGGTCCTTTGCTATAAACCTTTTGTTTATTTTTCGAGGAATCTGGCATGAGGAAAGTGCTAAAATAGCTGAAACTGTCATATGTCAACAGAGAGTCAGAAACAAAGTAAAGAGGCGATACAACAAGTGTATCTCGAATTTATCTTATTTGATGGTGTCAAATGGCAATTCAAGCGTTTCAGACTCACAGACATACATAAACAAGAAAGAAAGAGAGACAGAGACAGTTTGTTTAGTAGAATTAGCAAAAGGAACGGAAATATGCTTAACGAAATGGGTGAAACACGTGGGAGACGCTTGTCCTTATTTCGTGCGGACTTGTGGTTTGTTTGTTGTTTGTATTCGCAAATCTCACTTTGAACGTTGTTACGTGACGCTGTCGTGGTAAAGTCTCCCTAATTACTCAGAGGCCTCATCTTTGGCTCGTCACCTATTTATTTCCCTTGGCGCTGTTCCTCTTGTTGCAGCGATAATAGCGACTATGTAATGGTTCGTTACGTCCGTCCACACTCGCCTCAAGATACCTACGACTGTCCTACATTTTCGCGTCACTTTCTATTTTCTGCCAACGAATCTCCCATAATGAATCTTTCTCTTGAGCTTTTTTTGCAAGGCATGTCAAAGAAGGAAGGAAGGGAACCAGAAGAAGCGTCTTCACGATGAGCGTCTCGAAAATCGTGATGCGCCCTTACATGTAAGAGTGTGTCGTGAGTCAACATTATCTAACATGCATCAAAGACCACGACCGTCTTTGGATTGGATCAACAGTGTGCCTTTGGCCATGTCTTCCCTTTAAAGTAATGCAGCAACTAGCTGAATAATATTTTCACGTGATGAAAATTCTAAGGGAAGTTGATTACAGACAGATTGGCAGAAAATTCAAGTCTGCCAAAAGGAGCGCCTCAAACTCACTGGCTGAATCAGAAGTTTAACTTGACGAAACATGATAACAAAGCTCGTATCTTCGAAGGGCTGAAGGTGTGAAGCTCCAATTCCGAACGATTCCAAATATTTTGAAACTGGCTGAGCATCAACTTTTATATTATTCTGCAGCCATTATCGTGTAAGAATATTTTTTGTAAAACCTTACTCAAGCTTTCGAATATCAATAATAAAATAGTTGACCCTTACTAACTCCTGTTCATTTATTTTCAAAATAGCGATATTTACTATTGATGCGATTATACGAAACATGTTTAGAATGGTTTCATTTCTAGCAAGTTACCATCCAACGTTTTCGCGTCATATAATTATTCTTGAAATCGTCGACGGACAAGTAGCGCCATCAAGCGCCAAAATGAAACAAAATAACTTCACTTGTCAGAGAAAGCCATAGAGGACGCATGACGCATAGATAAAAAGGAAAGTTACGTTGGCGCTCGATTCAAACTAGTCGATCAGATGTTAGGTAGTTTGGTATCAAGCTTTTGCCTCAATAGTAGAGGAGGAAAGCGACAGGATTTTCATGTGTTTAAGTGGCGGCTCTCTTTTATGGGGCACGATCCCCAGCTGTTTGGAGTAAAGTGAAATGGTGTAAACATCGAAAGCAACAGAAAGTATGTGATCGTGCACTAGATAAGGGTGATGCAATTTCTTTTTCTTGAGTTGAAGGACATGATTGTTAAACTGGTCTTGCAAAACTGAATATTTCGCTATTTTTATTGCAAAAAATAGCCGCAAAGTTTAGCACTACAAGCGAATTGAAGGAGAAGACGCACTTCAGTTAGAAGCGTTTGCAAGTAACGCTAGAATTGGTTGTTTAAGTTGCAGCTGCAAAAGTTTGAAACAGGAAGTGGGGATACATTTGACAGTGGGGAACATTGTAAGCACAGACTGAAATTTTGAAGGTAAGCAAAATCTTGTCTCCTGGAGCATCCGGTGTGGGAGCTCACTGAGTCATTCAGCTATCAGTTATCATCTGATTTCTGATTAATAATGTTCTAACTTTGGTTATTGTTGCAGGCAACAACATGGGTATGAAAAGGCGTGAAGGAGGCGACAAGCATTCGGACGAATACCGTGAGAAGCGGAGAAAAAACAATGACGCGGTCAAGAAAAGCCGAGACAAAACCAAAAAGAAGGCGGTTGAAGCTTCAAGACGTGTCCAGCAGTTGATGGTCGACAATGAACGTCTTAAAACAACCATCGACGACATGACCCGGGAACTGCAGTACTTGAAGGACATGCTCTTCATGCCCAGTAATGGTCAGTTTGAATCGAGATTCTGAATGTGCATGCATAATCTCATCGCATTCATGTATCAGATTTATGATTCGGCTGAAATAAATGCTAATGCTTGGTTCTGATTCACAGATGTCGTCCTCACTCCGGAACTCGAAGCCGATATCCAAAGAATACTGAACCAAGAAGATCCCTCAGGAGCGGAAAGGGTCAGCGAAGTTGTTGAGCAGGTCAGACGGTTGAATCCAAATCCTCCCCAGCATCACTTTCATCACTGATCAAGGCTTGTATGAATGGCTAATAGCTTCGGGTGCTGCAAGTTTCTAGCTTTATCAGATTCTATTGTTCTGCAGCAGCAGTGTTGGAGTGTACTCATGTGTATACTTAAGCTGGATTTCATCGAAAGTTATATAATTCTTACGTCGGTCTTGTAGTTCCGTTTCCTATACGTGCTTTTAATAGAGTTTCTGTTACCGTATAATTGTTTTGTAAGATTTGTTGTATAACTTAAGTCTATCTTTTTTAAGCTGGAATCAATCAATGTATCTCACAAGAGTTTCAAAGACACACACGTAACAACATTTGTCGCCAGACTAACACCTGATTTAGTCTTTATCAGATAATGAGCCTGGCAGTGTATTCTTAATCATAATTTATGATTGAACTCTATTACATATATACCTGTTTTGTATTGACCTGTTTTGAAGCTCTTACAATTTCTAGTACGTTCTTTCTTAGATAACCTTGTTTGTTCCGTAGAATCATATTTGGTGATATCACTGTACACATTAATGGCTCGTACCATTGTATCGTATTTTACATTGTGACATTTGATTAAATCGATAGTTTTTCTAATATATATTTCGAATTTTGTACCGCTCTCTCCACGCATAAGGGTCCCACGACCAGATATCTGTAAAAATGTCAGGTATGACAGTGTATCATTATTGACATACTTCATCAACATTTTTTAAAATGACGCGTGTAAATGTGCAATCGAAGCTGTTATCCCAAAGACGTGGATTTAATCAGCACATGTGTCTCTGTTACTACACAATCCTGCATCTAGCAAATCTTCCGAAATGATAGATAGGCGCCCAATCTGAGCCTGAATATCCGTCCGATTAGCCGATAGGCTCCATGTTCAGTATATACACCATTAGCAGCATTAAGTAACTGATGATAATTCAAGTTCGTAAAAAAACTAGTGTGTGTGTACAGTGAGGTAAATAATTTCCGAGAAAGACTTTATGAAGGTAAACGTTATATGCTCACGAGAATCATTACCCAACGCTGTGTAAACCAAAACAAGAACCTTCGGGAAACTTCTAAGCTTTTCGTACACACACTAGTAATTTTGATTTAGGCTGTGACATTAATAGTTCCAATGGTTACATTTTAAATTATTCCATTCATTCTAAAAGAGTAAAAGTTATTATTGGCGCTACATGGCACTGGAACCCGCAGCTTCAACGGAGTCCTACCCAGGTGCAATTGATGTTCTAAAAAAGTATCGGACATCCAAGCGGAAGCAACAAGACTAAGACCGAAACCAAGAGAACAATGAGCCCTTGATCGAAGGCAACTATGTATCATCGCCACAACGTCAAAAATAACAGAATACCTTATAATGTTTGTTTGTATATATTTACTGAAGCAGCATCAGATTATAGACAGCTACAAAAGTCATCCCGTCGATCGACTACTTATTTCTAGCTCGTTATCACCTGATGGGCTTACCAACCGTAATTCGTCTGGAACACATGATGCGCTTCGTTCAATCATCTGTCCATTTTAATGCAACAAAGCGACGAAGCTGATCAAAGGAGTGGTACAGAGGAGCCGATATCGGCTCCGCTTAATATGGATTTCATTTTTGATTACTTGAGACACCTAGAGTTGAGTCAATATTGAAAGCAAGTTTATTCCAGGTTTCCACGGATGACCCCTGTCAAAGACGACAACATATGACATGACGACAGTGCTGCGATCCAAGTCTTGCAATAACTTGCCTTTATCTTGCATCATCCTCCAATCTCCGTGTTCGAATTTTGTCCAAAAAAACGTATGCAGCTTCCAAGAAGAAGCAGAAGGCAGCCCGACTTTCCACATCCGTATGTACATCACCACTTCACGTGATTCCTCAGTCGCCGCGAACCACTTTCATCATAATTCATCAACACGTTTTGTCAACAATCTTTTCTGCAAATGACACAATAGTAATAATTGCTCCCTGTGAAATGGCGGCTCCAAGCCTTGGGTGGCTGCAGTTCTTCGCCATTTCTCTCTCAGTCAGCCATCTAAAGGTCAAGTATACAGAGCAGTCTACTACCCGGTAGTGATCACAAGAGAAAGTTTCTGTTGGACGGGAACAATGGAAAGGAGGTTACAAAAGAAGCACATCAGGACATGATACATTTATAGCCTTACACACCAAGAGACTCACAGCTGAACAAGACATGAAAGAGACGTTGAAGAAGAAAAGGCAAAAGGAGCAGCAAAAGGGTAACAGCAGATTCTACCAAAGAACCAAAGCCAAAAGATACTACTACTGTTCCTCCATCAAATATCTCTGTGTTTCTAGACGACTCGGCTCATAACAAAGACTAAAAAAGCGGCTGAAAATTCAAGGATCGGTCAGCTTGGAGAAAGGATTGGAAAGTACTTTTTTGGCCATGCGATTTCATTTGTTCATGATACTTGTAAGGAGGACTAAGGATTAGAAGTTGTTACCGCAGCTTCTGTTGGACTCGATCGTGCTTTAGCTGGGATATAAGGAGCACATGAACCAACTTGATGACTAGAAGAAATACAAGAATAAGATGATGCAGACGGAGGGAAAATAACCGTAGAAAACTAGGTGAAGGAAAGCATGTCGGTTTACATGGGGAAAGGTGGAGAAAGTAGGTATAGACATGTTCGCTATTGTTCGTATAGGAAAAGGATAACCAGCAAAAGAAGTATTTAGTAGAGAAAAAGTAGGCTCTAGTCAGTAGGGCATGTGTGCACATTTTGGCCGGAATGAAGGATTTGCCTTTCGTGTCTGTTGTTGCCCACAAACGAGTCGAGTATTAGCGAAAACGAGGAGAAAGTTGGTAATCCAGTCGTCGTCGGCGTGTTACTACAGATGCTATATGCGGCTCCATGGCAGTAATATCAACCAGTCAGGTCGTCCTGGAGCGCCTTTGCAAAACCGAATCGGGCTATAGGCAGCTATAGGCACCACGCTCACAGCCTTGTTATTCTTGTGTTACATTAAAGGCCAAAATGAGAACGAGCCAAGGGCAAGCGCTCTAAAGCCCAACTAGAATTCGCAAACGCATTTCATTTTGGCACTGCCACAAAAACAACCACACTTTCTTCCTTATACAGCCCCTCACAGGCCTACGAGTGCAAACATGGCTCCAACTTTCAAGAGCTCCTCTTGTTTTTCTCCACCTTTCGCTAAAATAATGCTTTTGACGACCATTTCTTCCCATGAACCCACAAAAGTCTCTCAAAATTTCCTATTATTAAAAGTATCCATCAAAACGATGCTCCTCGCACACACTTTACACGTAAAAATTACAACGCTGGTCGAACTACCTGTACAAAAAGTCAACTTTGTTCTTACAAAATGGGCATCATGTAACACAAGCTATTTGTGCAACTTTGTGTTGTCAAGGGCATTTAGCAACAATGAATGAACCTATCTTTTAAAAATAGCACGATGAAAGTTTCACAGCTGATGGCGAACGGAAGTGAGATGAAAGTTAAAGGGTTAACAAGAATATGAGCCATGATTTTCATTCAGACAAAAACCCGAGGCTCATGTATGACAGAGAAAAACTATTTTTCTCGCAACTGATACACACGAACAAGTGTTCCCAGAATTACAAACTCGATCGGGAGTCCATACACTGCAACGGCTTCACAATGAGCCAATCTTCTACCCCCACGCGTGTAACCCATGGCGACGGACAACTTGAGAACTTCAACCCAGTCCAGGGTCACAAATACTCCAAGAATTGCATTTGCAGTTTCATTGTTCCCAAAGAATTGTTTGTACCTGTCGAGACGACGGCGGCGTGTTTATGGTTCGATAAATCCATTTCGGTACCTCTTCTTCTTCGGAAAGACACTCGCCTCGATTGAGACATAAATATATACATATAGCAATGCAATAGCACGGCATTTTCAAACGAGTTTCATGCAATGATCCATAATGGCGGTCGTATCGGTCTGATAAGGTTATTTTAACTGAAGGAAACTGTAATTCTGTAATCTCCAAAGTCAGTGCATATATTTATACAAGAATGCAACCAATCTTTCAATGATGTAAATCGTTACGCTCATCAATTTTTTTCAATGTGTGAGCAATTAAAGTCATTTTTCAATTAATTTCAAAGGTCAACAGTATTGACCAATGGAACTCCGGTGCCATAAAAACGTATTCCGTCGTCGTCCTTTTGAAGCGTAAACACCATCAACCGACCAGCTGAAAAATAATCCAGCTTTGTTACTACGAAGGCAACAAATCAATTATCAATATACTGACATTTCCAAATTTAACTAGAGTCTGATGGACGTTTTTATGACAATGACAGCTCAATGCAACATTTCTGTCAGCTTCGCCTTCTTCAGTTAACTATAACGAGCTTTGGTTGTTAAACTTTTTTTAGGTAGAAGATTTTCAACTTGAAAAGTTGTGGAAATGACAATGCTTCAACCGACAACCGTGGCAATTATCTGGAGAACGAGCGACACATCTTATAATTCATCAGTGACAACAATTAACACTTTTTAATTAATGTTTGTCCAGCAACCAAGCCGACATTCAAGTGACTTCATGTGTTGCTACGCTATTCTCTAAAAGTGCGGCTTCAGCCGCAAGTCTCACGTGGTTCTACCAAATGTATTCAATTTTAAACAACAACGTCCATAACAGCAAACGTCAGAGTCGTCGTTCGAGATTTGATAGCTTTACTTTTGCTTCTTGAAACAGACTTTTGAGATCAACCGATTCATTCCGAGAATTGATAATGCTCTAAGACGCCTTGCATTTGGTGAGCACCGGGTGCACAAATATATCGTATTCAAGTGTCTGTTATAGTTGACGTAACTTCAAACACTTGGAGCCAGAGTCACTTGATATTGTTTACTGTTGTTGCGTCAGTAATCGGCCAGTCTCAATTTCGTTTGCCCTTCGAAACCTCAACTTTTACGTTCAAAGTCAAAGAAATTGTGAGTCGACCCCCATTAATGGAAAAGTTGACAGACGTGCAAACAGCCCAGAATCATGCATTCATCATGATGTGCCTCGGCGCATTTGTGTTGTGTCCAATATTTGTATTTATATTTTCTGGGAATGCTTTAAAGCAGGTGGAAATTCACAATTATCAGAAACCACCAGGAGATTATGGTATTTGTGCATGTTCCGTTTTCTGACGTTTTCATACGGCTAATCCAAACTTCCTGTTATTTAAACAAACCCCCTTCCAACACTTTCACCTTGCTTGCAACAGGGTTTCTGGACAAAAAATTAACAAACGTGGAAAGTTTTTGTTGATAATTAAACTGTGAGAAAGAAGGGAATACAGTTTGGGAGAATCCCTTTACAGATCGTGCTTTACATTTATTATTTTGCTTTGCCAAGATATACAATAAAAATACTACATACGTCTCTCGAACTCTTTAATCATGGCCCACCTCTATAGCGCCTAAGTTTAGCTTTCACACTTTTTCAAGCAGTATGAAAGTATGAAACTGAACTGCATCCCATCCAATCCACCCACCTCAAGAATATTTATAATATCTTTTGATATTTGCCAAATTCCCCCTCTGTACTTATCATTATAACTGTATTACCCCGCATAGTAATTGGAAGGAAAGCATAAGCAAGCGGTCGTCTCGAAAGCAGTGTCCCGCTTGAACCATCCACAAGTGTCATTTCGTTGTTGACGTTCCAAGCCGACCGTCGCATCCCAACCGAATGAATCCCAATTCGTCCCACTAAAGCGGATATCAGGAAGCACGTACGCCGATTACGGCACAAGCTCAAAGTAAGCAACCAACTAAGAAGCGAATTATATAACTACGTAGATCAGTACTATTATAGCTGACTGACTATAAGAGAGCCGCAACAAGACTGCTTGGCTTGAATCGATGAGAAGGATTGGACATAGTGTGTGAGTATATATTGATACAGATGTAATGGTCGTGTGTATGTAATTTTAATCTATGGATTAAACCTCTGCACACGTTCTTCCGTCACACGAAAGGATTCAGGTGTGTAATAATCGTCATCAGGCTCATCAGTTGATAAAAACGACCTCCGCCTGATGCTCCACCTCCACATATACAATACATGCACAAATGTCCCGTCTCCATCTCACCCTTCCTATACTTTACTTTTATTATGAATGTCGTTGAGCATCATCTTGATTGTTTTCCCACCAAACTCACATTACTCCTGTACCCAACGAGACTTAACTATGAACGGCTAGTTTTAATCAACATCAACGACCAAGGATAAGCGGGGGACCGCAATAAATGGCGCTAAATATTATCCGAACAATTAACTTGTATAAAACTCAGTCGACTCTAGGCATCCACCTGAGACGGACCTCGGTCGAGGGGCACGACTGACCTTTGTCAGGAGGAGGGAAAAGGACAAGTTTGGAGTAAAGTACCCGGTAGTCAAAGTCCTCCGAAAATTTCTCGTTGAGAGGCCATCTGGCTTCAACAAACATTGGCGAAGGCGGCGGATAGCTATTATTAATATTCATACATCTTGTGGAAGGAGCAGCAAAGCAAAAGAAGACGCGGATCACCATCTTCCCACCACCCACATGTCTGATCCAGATGCTACAACTTTCCTAGTCCTCGTGTGGGATCTCAGAAAGGTCAGACAACATACCGTCATTTATTTCACAATTATCCACTTCCATGTCTCCAACTCTTCCACCACGCCAAACACACAGGTGAAAGTCTCGTTTGCCGTCCGTGCCCGGGTGAAAGCTCCCGCCTTACTTGCAACCTCCTTGCCTAATGTCGATTGGTTTTTCAAGTTTCCCATCATTTACCTCCACCTCCCAAACCACTGGATAAGGTAGTAGTCAGTCAATCCGTCAGTTTACAACGTTCCTTATGGTTTTTTTGCTGGAAGAACAAAAGCGCCAGTCGGACAGCCCAAAGTACATATTACAAGTCGCACTATGTACTTACTACTTACTATATTCGCAGTGTTGTAATGGTAAGAAAAGGCTGATGAGTTGAGGGAGAAAGAGTTGGCCAAAAAGTTATCCGCGTCTTGAGCCGGTTTATATATATATGTGTGTGTGTATTTTTGATATATATAAAATATTATAGCCGAAATCTTAAAGAGTGTCTGTGCCTGAGCTTCTGATATAATGTGGCCCTGCCAGTTGGCCATGGGAGCAATAGCAGCAGCGGTGGCGGCAGTAGAAACAGCGGCAGCGACCAAGACCGACTAGGAATATGTATGTTGTTAAAGGGGAAAGAAAGTATTTACGTGTGTCGCTGCTGACTGACGACGGTATACGTAGGAAAGTGGTCGGCTAGAAGCTAGAATCGAGTCAGTCAGCAGTAGGAGCAGGAGCAAAAGCAAGTGTGTTAAACTAAATTCTGCCTCGTCTATAACAGTAGAGCACGGATCGGTGGGCTAGGAGCACAAGCAAATGTGACTACTACGTCTACTACTACTACAACCACTCGATTCGTACAAGTTGGAAAGGAACGAAGACGAAGCAGAAGAAGTGGAAGAAAGAAAGGAGGTGTACGCCAGAATTGTGAGACCTTCTCCAACTCCTATAGACTCTCAACTAGTACACAAAACCATCATCACGCACACACACACATTCTCCTTCCTCCTCGCTCCGGGTGATCACATCCAAAAAGAGAGATACATCTTCTCTCAACAATTTATAATTCAAATTCGCAAAATTCACCTGGATTAAACACCCGTTCAGCGAACAATCCGAAACTGGCAAAAAGTTGGACGAATTCCACTGCCAACTGTCTCTGATCGTGTGCGCAAAAATTTCAAGTGTGTGTGCTCCAGGAAGCAGCTTCGGAGAAATTGACTTTTCTTCGACTAAAAAGTGAACTTGCAAAAATACTTGAATCCCTTGTCCCTTTGACCCCATCTGGCCCATCATCAGCAAGACAATCAAGTGATTTGGGGAGGAGGAGCAATAATAGTAATAATTAAACTAGTGTTCCTTGTCTGTCTCCTCGAGACTTGCTTTAATACTCCTCCCAAGAGTGAATGATTGGAATCCAATTAATTGTAATCAAAAGCAAGAGGAGAGAGCGTGAGATTGAAAAATCCAATTTAACTCACGAGAGCAACAAGGCGAGTGAATGAAAAATAGATAAAATTTTTCGCTGTATATGCCAAAGAGACTGAAAAGAGTTTGTTATTACGTAAAGAAGACGAAGACCATCAGTGTGACTTGTAGACGGAATCACATTTCGTCGAGGCGGTGCTTCAACATCAACTTACCTTTGGCTCTACTTATTAATGATGGTCATTTGAAATTGTGTTGGTGCATTACTTGAGTGAGATCCATACATAATATCTTAATTGTGGTGTGTGTGTGTATACATGTGGTGCTGGAGAAACTGGCTTCTGTTGGATCAACCAGGTTTAAAAGCGTATATGAATATATATACCAAATGACCACATAACCTGTCTCTCTCCCAGTCAGTCAGTCAGCTATTAGTAATTACTAATAATCATAATAACAACTCTCCACTGTGTTCCAAAGGGCAAAAGCGATAGTCGTTCAATATTTGCCTCGGCTAAATACAAACAACGTGCTAATAAAGTAACGGAACTGAATTTTCAAGCAAAGTGATTTGAAAATCCAATGGTGCAACTATAACTACTACATTTGAGTGCTTTGTCTCGGACATTCAGTGAAAACTTGGATACCTTGTGACCTTGGACGGAGAATTTGCAGAAGTACAAGAAACTGAGGAAATTCATCAAGTCTGGTTGCAAAATAATAAATGTATCAGGCGCGTCTTAAAATTGAATAGAAGAAAGTGAAGGTGTGTTTGATTTGTCCGGATAAGATTTGTAGTTTGTGGACGCGTGGTGGAGAGAAGTATTTTCTATTTGCCTTTTTGAGATACAAGTTGGTCAATTTTTGTTTAATTTTCTCGTAGATCAACGAAAGATCCAAAGTGAGTAGTCAAACAGAGTCAACTTCAAGTGAAGGGGAGGGTGTGGCAATCGGCGCGACAAGGTCTCGAAAAGCCGGACCGAAGTGGCCAGTTAAGGGAATCAAGGGTCACTTGGGTGCCAAGGAGCTGTCAGGGCGGCTCCTGAGCCCGAATGTCATGGGGTGCTTCGGCGGTGGCACCAACACGGATGACGAAAACAAGAGAAAGAAGGAAGCCAACAAACGAATCAATCAACAAATTCAGAAAGATAAACAGGTCTATAAGGCCACACATCGCCTTTTACTCCTCGGTAAGTTTTTGCAAAGTTTTGCCAAAAATTGCCAATTCCATCATAACAACATAACCACCATGATCCCGCTAGGAAAGGATTTTTAAAAGTTTCATCACAGCACCGTACCGCATTTCATCTTCTATTTAGCGTCCTCATATTAATTTTTCCCCACTTCTCTCTTAAACACATTTGCCACTTTAAAACCGTCAAAATGGCAAACGGCATGTTTTTATAAATCTCTCTCTCTCTCTCATTCTCATCTCGGCTCTCTCGCTCTCAGCTCTTTCATTCCTCTCTGTAACTCTTCCGCTTCGTGACCTTTAAATCTTGTTTAAAAGCATACTCTGGAAACATATGCAAGTGTAGACTACGGAACCTCCAAGTTTCTGTTGACCTTTATCCATCAGCTGGTGTGTGAAGCAATAGCAGTTGTCGAATAAGGAGCACAAATTACATGTACTCTCACAGCAAGTTGTGGGAGTCATGTATGTACAGCTCCAAAGGTGTTGTTCCTCTTGTTGTAAAGTACGAGTCATGTTTAATGCAAGTGTTTCTCATTCTCACAAACCATACTTAACATAGTCCCAATATTGGTCTATTTACGCATAGAATACTTGGAATGCTCATCCATCCATCGCCACACCACTTTTGTTCTTCTTCCAACCCGGATTATTTCATCTCTTCTCCTATAAAAGATAAAACCCTTGACTCTGTCCACTCTGTCAACTCCCATGTTGACCACCCTGACAAGCCGCAATTACTCAAATAATTTTCCTGGGTGTCGGCGCCTAATCGGCCACCGTCAAAATCTAAAATCCTTGTCACTTACACTCCATGTCCCGGCCTTCAAAGCAAGGATTATTTTGCAGCTGTCAGCAAAGTAGTCTTGTTTGTTGTTCAAGCCTTAATATAGTAGTTATTTTAGTCGCAAGTCTTGCTTGTAGCAGCAGCAGTCGAACACTTAACAAAAATGGCCATTCTTGTTGTATGTAAGGCAGAGCAAGGATTGGCGCTGTGGAAGGAAACTCCATTTTGACATGTTTTTTTACACTGCTCTCCTGCTAATGAGTTAGACCTTGCTTTACTTTTTAAAGACGAGACAAGACCAGAACTTTATTAGCGAGTTTGCCATGCACGCTGAGCTCATCCTTATAATGGTCGCTGCCTTTTTGATGGTAATTAGCACAGGTTGAGTAGGAGTAGTAGCGTGCGAGAATTGCAAATTTTACATGACATGTGAGGCAAAGAACGCAACGAAAAGAGGAGAGAAAGTGCAACAAATAACAATTTCAGTGACGCCATATCTCAACATGTACAAAAAGGCAAAGCAGGTTCAGACTACATTGTTGTCTTCCTTACTGAAGTCTCACGCATATATTTTCAAGGAATCCGGCAAACAATCGAACCGCGAATGTTGTTGTGATACCGACACCGTAGCCTGCACGTCCCTGTTCTTGATGATCTGCAGAATTAAAGTTTTACACTTGGTAATTAAAGTTGAGGAAATTGGAGTTAATTACTCTGACTGTTGCACTGTTTGCCATGAGGCACTCGAGTCTTGCGGTGCCATTTGTCATCATGGCCCCCGCTGCCCTTTTTAACAACTCTCGTCGTCGAACCAAGACTGACACAAAGGACGCTTGATATAGATTTACTGCCCTTGCCTCATAATAGCAACAACGCTAATAGCATTCCGCATGTAACCTTGCAAGCGTTTGTTAATACTTACGAAAAGCCCTAAAGGTTTGTGTAATACATCCGACCCGGTCCATCCTCCATATACACGTCGCTGGCTGACTTGAGCCTTTGTCCAAATCTATCCTTTCCTTCAGAATACATCCACCTCATTATCATCAAATACACGCATATGCCAATAAACTTTGCCATGTTAGGCTTCTTCCTCTATTTGCCAATGGCGTTCGTTCGAATCACGACCCTTGAGAGTAGAGTAAACTCAAATGCACATGTGGCACTTGGCGCACGTTCAGAGAGATTTACTTTTTCCTTGCCATTTGAACCCCAATTTTCAATTCAAAAAACCCATTGATCCTTTTCTCAGCAGCTTCTTCTGCAACCAACAACATCGATGGTCTTTAGTAGCTAGTAGGTAGATTCTGAAGAATCGCTGTGATGATTCATTCAGTTTCGCCTGATTACAGTCCACAATGACGCTTAATGTACACATACAAAGTTTTCCAGATATCCATGTTTACGGTGGCTTCAAACGTAATAATAAAGCTAAAGTGTATGCGCGGTGGCGGCGCGGCAATGATATAATCTTTGATCATGTAATATGCTGGTCGTCGTCGTCGGGTCGCCTGATTTTGACAACGCTTTTTGTATCTGTTTCAGGTGCTGGTGAATCGGGAAAGAGCACCATCGTGAAGCAAATGAGAATTTTGCACGTCGATGGTTTCAGCGAAGAGTAAGTCCTAGTTATTAACCAACTTTTTTATTGTATCATAAATCAGATGGAAATGTATGCCAGTAATGAACCACCTCCTTCCTTCTGCGTATGACATAATTCCATCCGAGTAAACAACATTTCCTCGCACCCACAACACGTGTGCGACACATATTTATAATTTCATCATTCACTTAATTGCCGATTGATAAATGCCGTAACCTCGACTTGTCTTTAAACTGTTTTCCGTCCTACAGAGATTTACTTTTGAATCGATTGATTAATCATAAATCCGCTCGCCAGCTTTCATTCACCATGAACAACATTTCAAGTGTCTCAAATAACTCTCATCTTTGGAGACCGTTTTTCTAATGTTAAATCTGGCATGCGTAGAAGTATCGAGCATTTGACGCAATTGACAACAAGATTTGTCGGACCAACTAATGGAAAAGAAAAGTGTAGACTGCAGTCAGCTATTACCTAGAATAGAAGCCTTACAAGGACTGTTGCACAACAAGTGAACAAGGATATATATACAATAATATTTTTACTTTCTTTTCTCTTCACCTTGCGTAATTGTAGTGCTTCCAAGTAGGATACACGCGGATGACAATTGTACACATTTGTTATTTTTAGACATAATTGCATCATGTGCAAAATGCACACACACAAACAAAATAGGAAATGCAGAGAAATACGTGTAACACGGCCTATTAGGATAGAAAGGAAGCAAGAAACATTTTTTCTGTACAAATTTCTGGAGGATTATGTGACAGAAAAAGGAGAGAAACCGGATGAGGCTAACTCAATTATAGTATTCCGAAATGGAATTTGCGTTTCCTGGGAGTCGATTCATGTCGTCGTTTTTTGGTATGTGTATATTTGTGAAGGATTGGGTCACAGACAGGAATGTTGATGCCAATGTCTAGTGAGGTGAGACACTAGGTAAAGGTAATTGAATCATTCCTGTGTGTAAATGTACTCCACATTTGGATTACAGGGATGCAGAACTACAGAATGTTTTGCACGCCGGAAATCTGAACCCATACAACTTTTTTACAACTATAAACTTGGCACACATTTCTATAACATCAGTCAGAATCTATGCTCATTGGATATAACACAACGAAGCTTGTTTAAAAATTAAAATCACAAGAATTTATTGGCATACATTTCCGCTTCTGTTCTCAACGAAACTGTATTGTTACATTTACTTGTGATCGGTTCATTAACTGTTTGCTATTTTTTCAGGGAGAAGCGTATGAAGATAGAAGATATCAAGAAAAACATCAGGGATGCAATACTGGTAAGTTGGATCAAACTCAAAATCAAGCGAGAGTCAGTCACCAACCAAACAACACGTAAAGTTTCAAGTTATGTTTAGCGTGCAGATGTGCGAGATGAATCCAGTAAAAGCTTGGTAAAGTATGTGCGAAATGACCTTGTAATGATGAAAATTACAAGGGAAATTTTATGGCAGCCCCTATGCATGGTTTGCATATGTTAGTGGGAAAATACATACATGAACATGCCATCCCCGATGTGTTGTTATTATCATCAACATTACTCCATGAATCCATTTTTAAATGGCAAATAACAGCCGGCCTTATGTTTCGCAGCTATTTTAGTTTATGTGAGAACAAGATAAATCTCCCTCGTGAATCATCCATTTCTTTGTTGTTCGTGTATGAAATACAAACAACAGTAGCTACGACGCTGCGCAAAGAACCCGAAATGGCATTCCACACTCATAGATTCTTGTGAGGCACGGCACAAGTCGGCTTGTTAAAATTGAATTTTGATTATACCAAAACAGACAAGTGCCATCTAGTTGTTACAAGAGCTTGATGAAAAACAAGGCTCCATAAGGACATTGTCAACGTTCAATTACGACCTGTTCTCAACTTGATCAGTTTTTACTTTGACAGTTTCCTCGACTAGAGTTGTGAGGATATAAAGAGTCACTTGGGTTTAGCGGAAACTCTGCGAACCGATTAACTGGACCAGTATGCGATAGAACTGCTGGATGTCTTGAACCTCCTACAAGCGGACTTCTTGATATGCATTTACTTGCTCTTTTAGCTTTTGACAGAAGCAATTTTAGAAGAAACAATGATAGTCCGGAAGTAGCAGTCTGCCAAAGGCACAAAATGAAACTAGTTGACACGTATATAAATTTCTCGGATTTGAATGAGACGGTAGTAAATGTGTACAGCGTGTACAGAATATTTCTCATAGTTTGCGTGGGTAGATTGGAATGCCAAGCAAGTTTTAGGCAGCGTGTATATATGTGAGGGAAAAACGGTTGTATGATGGCACGTTTCTTGAAGAATCTTGGATATATTTTCGCAAGAAATACAATGTAAGTATGCTGATGAGTTATGTAAGTAAAAGCTCTTTCCTACCAACTAGTCATCCACGACCACAAGTAAAAGAAGAGTAAGCAGAGGCGGAACACATGTGCAAAAATACCCTTGAAGGAATATATTAGCGGTAGACAGACGGAAGGAAAGTTTGCTTTTCGGCAGAACCATCCATGTATAATGTTGTAGCCCCAATACAGCCGTCGTCGCTTCAGGTTACCACCACCAATACCAGTGGCAAAGCAAAAGCTAGAAGCTCAAGCGAGCTAGGAAGCGTCCTCAACATAGTACAGTAGTAGTAATAGCGTAGATCCAAACTTATTACTCGGTATTAAGCAGCCGGTTCCAACGTCTGTTTGTCTATAAGTGTGTGTATAAAACGGACAAGGTTTCGCAGAGCAAGTACTTCTTGCTTTTGCACAACTTGGTTCCCAGTACTAGGACTACTGCTACTACTGTACTATTACGGCTCACCGCCATACTCTACTGCCGATCGATTGTCCCAACGTTCATAGGTGTAGGATTGCGTACGCAGGATATTCCTAGTCATGCATACCTGTAGGAAGCTGCTCGTGTGTACGTCGTACGTAAGCGGTCCTCTTTTCGGTTTTAGCAATGGCACAGCCAAAAGTGCCTTTCCCACAATCTCGGTCCTATTCCAATCTGCCCTTCCTTGCTCGCTCATGGCTTTTGTGAGGCAGTGAAAGAGAGAAACAGAAAGAAGGCGAGAAGGAGCCGTCGACAACGACAAGCGACCGTATATAATTGCCCTTTCAAAAACCTCTTCGTCCTCCATGAAAACGTATGGCAAAAATTAAACTTGTTCTTGTCGTCAACATTAAAAAACCCCGAGGGGTCCTTTCATCCGTCTGACTCATTTCGTCTGCCGGCCGTCTTGTTGTCTTGTTCCTGAATCGGTCCGGGCAGTATCTTGGTGGTTCAAGCCGGGGGAAAGCGGGTGATTGATGATGGCAGAATCATCATCACGGCAGGAGCAGCAGACCACGGTTAATACTTGACATCTGATGACGATATAATTACGTACAAACATATGACCTTTGCAAAAAGCAAGAGAAAGCTGCTGGTAGTCCTCCTCGTCGAGCTGAATAGTGGGCAATAAAAATAATAATAATATCCCTCCCACGTGTTGCAGTCTGTGACTGTAAAAAATAGGTTCAAGGTGTGTATGATGAGTGGCTTCATCAAGAGGGAGTCGCCGTCCATCCAAATTTCATATATTTACGTGTAGTATGGTTGTGTGTGGGTGACTGACTCTCGCAGGATATGATTCTCTTGCTTTCTCCGACTGTCGTGAGCCCAGGTAAAAGATTAATCATGTTCCCTGTTGTTTACAGACAATTTCAGGTGCTATGAGTACACTTACTCCTCCTGTACAATTGGAACATCCAGAAAACCAATTTCGAGTGGA
>JAQGBJ010001581.1:0-21927 GCA_034698345.1 Sphaeridia pumilis | reverse complement strand
CTCATGTTATTTATGTGAGCGGTACAAATGGTAATCATTGAAGCCTGATTAGATCTGATGAACAAGTTATGACGACAAAGTGGCTGGAGCGCAAGGTGTTCCATGCTCAGCTCGACGCAGCAAAAAAGGTCGACAGTGTAATCTTATCGGGTTGGAGGAAAAGTAGGCCAAGTCGGTGGTATCAAGCTGCGTTTTAATTGCTTTAACAGTCCCAAGTAAACCATTTAAGGTTTTAATTGCGGGACTAAAGTTCTGAAATGGAACTAAATGAGGCCTCATTACGACGTGCGCCTATTTAGATAATGAGCTACCTACCTCAACGAGAATGCCAAACAAGTGCACCAGCTTCTCGCTGAAGCACCTGTTCCAAAAGAAATGGGCTCTGCAACAGGTGTTGGTTTACATTACAACTGCTTTGAAATCAGGGCCATTTTCCAATTTGTAACAACCAGCAATTTTAATCAGGATATCGAAAAATGAAGATAAGAAGAGGAAACAATGGTCAAGTACAGGAGGAGATTTGGTAACAGTAATTCGAGCCCGTTACCAAAATTCGATAGTTGAAACTAGGAGCAGACAAACATCAATTGGCGAATGACAGCCTTATAATCAGCAGGTGGCGAGATAATAATTGGTCCGGTTTCCTCGTTACGAGTCCATTGTCAATTGTTATCTCCTACGTTTCAATGCGTTTCTTGTTGCCATTTAATAATACAAGGAATTGCCAAAGGTGCGAATTCAGATCATTAGGTAACGACGGATCCGAGTCAGCTTCAATTGTTGTTTTATTGAGCAACTTCGAAGACGCGTTGGAAATTGCGTAAACGGTGTAAACAAAAGATGAGCTACTTTTGAATCGGAAACGAGTTGAATTTAAAATAGCGAAATTTGCAAATATCATCGAAAATATTCGTAAAAAGCACCAGGTGCTTGAACATCACCTGAAAAACGCAGCTGATTGAGCTCGCAGAAGCCACAAGTGGCAACGAAGCGCATTCCATTGCGGCCAAATATTCGAAGTGCGTTTTCGCCGATATCATCTTCAGAAGCTTCTCCTTCCTGAGTCATGTGCGTATATATGCGATTGAATAAAAAAATTCAGCAATTTCCGGAGGCACAATCGATTGAATTATTCAAAAGAAAGAGGAGCAACAATGCACCGACAAAAAATTCCAAGGAAGAAGGTGAAAGACGTTCGTTGGCTTGACTCGCCGCCATTGTTGCTCTGAATTTCCCGAGGCGGGAAGAAGGCACATTTCAAACGCGAACCGCAACGATGATGAGACATGAAGACAAATGGTTATCTGAACCGCAACATGGCGGCGAATTGGGCGCGAGAATTCAAACAAATTCCGGCTCATGATTCAACAACCAAGCAACGAAATGATGCGTCGGTTGTAGTATAAATGTCATTTATTCACAGCCGGAGGAATGTTAATCTGCAGTAAAATATCCGACAAGACGGGTGCAGCCGAGATTCAAGAAATTTAATACTTGAGCCACGAAGCCTTCAATGGAAAAGACATTGAAAGTGTTGAGAGATCTGAAGAAGATGGTGTTGAAATTGGATCTTGGCAAAGACCCCTTTTGGATTTGGTGTCTTAATCCGTGTTTATTGCAACAGCAGCGGAATAGCTCCAGTGGATTATATTTCGAGATAAAAAACACAAAGTAAAGTCGAAATGTATATACATTTTTGACGTAATGGACAAGAAATGAGAGACCAAGAACTTTACCGCATCCTGATGACAGCTTATGACTGGATAATTTGAGGAGCTTTGATTCGAAAAAAAATTCGTTTTCAAGATTCAAAAAGGTAGGTAATTACCGTGTGTCGGCCAAGTGCCGCTAACATAATTTTATTATTGCCTTTTGCTCAGCATTCCAGTAAGGAACAATTTAGAGGAAAAAAAATCAGGTATTTTGGTAATTTCTCCATTCTCCAGTATGGCGCTCCTGCAAAACCATGTTTTTTGGCTAGCGGCTTTGATGCTCTCGGAAAGAAATCGTTAAAATTTATGATGTAAAAACCAGAGAAAAGGTCCAAAAGACCATAATCGGACTACGGACTGGTTATAATCGATGTGGTTCAACCGTGAATGAATTAAAGATGCGAAAATTGCCAAGGTGTGCTGCGCCTTGCTTAATGCGACCGCATTCCGCACTCCGTAAATGGCGCGGCGGCCTGGCTTTAGCTCTGGTTTCGGGACTTCCTCTTCGGCGTGAGAATGTTCCGAATTTGTGCCTTGGAACAAAATTTTCTGCGTTGGAAGCCATCGGTCAAGAGCGAAAAGTCGTTAGAGTTTAAGCAATCAGGAATTCCGACAACCTGCGATCATGATCGAATGCAAAAACAAACTGTTTTGCGATTAAATTGTAATGGACCTGGACTTTGGAAGCGGCCAAGTTTTTGTTGTAAACGGTCTGGAAAATTGGACCAGTTCTTGTGGCCTGAGCTTGGAAGGATTATAAACGACAGTTTATCAAATGGAAAAGCTGTCGGAAAATGATGATGATCTAATAAGAAATTCCTGGCCGTTGCACTCGTCGTTAACGTTAAAGCAAATGGCCGCGGCTCTCCTGTCCATTAACGATGGCGGACGGATTATCGGATGAGCGTCGTGTAGCGAAACCAACGACGACGCATCTTTGCAAAGCGCAGACGCAGATGAGCTTCCATTTATCTTGGATGCGAATTCCTCGTGTCCAGCCAGCCCCGTCATTACCATTGTTTACCTCATTAAACTCGGGTGTTTCGGTGGACAGCAAAGAATATGGCAATCTCATCCTTGTTTTGTTTGTTCAAGCCGTTTAAATACTGGCTGAGAGCGTAGATCAAGTGCAGGCAGGCAGCTAAGTTAGCTTTTGTGTAGATTTTTTGGCTGGTTCAGGCCAGCATTGTTCAGGATGAAAGTAAGAGTTGGCGAAATGATGTGGAGAAGAAGGGGAATATTGCAGGATTGACAGTCGAGTCAAACAAGGGAATAACAATAAGCCTCGTTAAGTTTGCGACTCGGAGAAAAGAATCAGGGATATCAACTGGAGCTTCTTCTTGTGTCAATAATAAAGCTAAAGACCAACAAGGTAAACCACGACATCACGAAATGACAACAATAAAAAACTTTTGCTTCCTTGACTCTGACTGACAGACCAATTGATGATTTGCAACTCTTGACTTTTTCCCACCGAAACCCAAAATTGTAATGTCGGCGGAGAGGTAAGTGAACCATGTGGATTGCGTTTATATTTTTGGCGCCGAATTCCAAGACGCTTGCACCTGCGCTGGGAAAGTATGCGCGCGGAAAATAAATTGGGCGTGAAAGTAGCGGAGAGCAGCGACGCAGGAAGTAAAGTCAACTGCGGCGCTCAAGTGGAGATCGCCGTGGGACCTCTGCTCAGGGCTGGCGACAGACCGGAGAATTCGAGCGGTGATGAAGCGGATTTTCGCATAACGCTTCGATGATGAGGCTGCTGATGGAATTTTTCATGGGAATTTTTAAATAATGTGTGGTTTCGGTTCAGTTAAAATATCAACGGACGTTTAAGTTTGAAATTATTTGTGGGATCCGAAAAATAAAAATATATATATACTGAAGAAAGTAGCGAAGCGACGCATTCCAAAAACGGCATGAGATTTCGACAAGAATTCAGACTGTTTAGTGGGGGCCTTGTTAGGATTTCAGAATTTAAGCAATGTTTTTGAGATGAAAAAGTTAATTCACTTTCACTGCTCTTTTTGACTGTCTTCTTCATAAAGAGACAATAGAATTAAATTCATTCATGTTCTGAATTATTATGAATTAAAGTGCCAGGAAATTGCGATTTTCACCGCAAATATAATCGCTCAACTTGAGTTTTCAGAAATTGACTTCCGGTGCCTTTAAAATATTTTGTATAGCATTGCACGAAGCTCCTCACAAACCAGGGACAAAAATATCAGAACAGCATTCAAAATCCGGGTGAAAAATTCTAAGGACTAAAAGCCACTGACATTGACTTTAATAATTTACTTTTTCCTTCGAAAACAATTATTTTACTGTTATTCCAAAGAATGTACACGACTTTTAGCACAAGTGTATTTAATGCTCCCGTTTGCAAAACGCATGCAGCAGGAAGCAAAAGTTTCTCTCTTTGCGAATTTCCATTATGGCAATTCTCATACATGTGAATGTAATGTCCGCGTACGGCGAGGATGCGTAATTGTGGCGGCCTTAATGGACTCAACTGTTTTGCTCTACAAAACAAGAAGCGAGTAATGGAGCAATTATTATTAGTGTAAAATGAGCAATCCCGCTCGTTCCTACATTGTTAACATATGAAAATGCAATTAGCCGTTACATACAATTTCTCCATTCACAATAATAAATTTCAATGCCAGTGGCTAAAGTGCATCGGAAATATAATGTTGAGCAAAGTCGTGACGAGTTGCAGTTGGTTTTTTATGGCGAATTTTTGCAAATTTTCAAATCAAAAACTAGATTAAATTTTTACACACTTTTTAGAACCTTATAGATTCTGTGCTTGTTTTGTTACTTTTACAGATGGAGCTACTGCATGCCTGCTGCTGTTTGCTCTAGAAACACATTTAAATGAGATTTTCCTTTGACGTTAATGATAATAATATTTCAATGTCCTTTTCTTGCCCACCTACAACCGCTGCACAGCAAGACTTTGCAGTTGCGGCTTACAGCTGATTTAAAACAGCCTCTGACGGATTGTAGTTCAAGTGATAGTTATTAATTCAAGTGGTTTTTGAATGACGCGAATATATATTTGACGGAAACAAGTGCACGCAGGGGGCTAATGTCTGTATAAATATGAAACTGAGTGTGAAATAGATTTCGGCGTGAGCTAACCTAGTAATTTTATTATATTTGTCCTTGTTTCTCACAGCTTCTGTATAGAGACAGGAGAGTCTTTGATACTCGACACAGGTGCTTCAGTTTCACATACAATAATAATATTTATAAGGAAAGCTAGCCGTGCAAGTAGGAGAGTTTGCCAATTTGCCAATTTCTTGCGAACGGCCTACCTTGAGACTTTTCTCACACTTGTAGTGTCATGTGAACTTATCACCTGTGCTAATTAAATGTGCCTTAAGTACAGTTCCGACCGTCTCAAGTTTAACAGGTAACTATAATGTTGATGGGAAAAAATATCGTCAAAGATCAAAAGAAATTGAGACCTTGGACTGGCTTACAAAAACTGTGTAAAGTATTGAAAATTAAATTATTAAAGTTTGCTAATGTTGAATGTACAAAAAACATTAAAAAATTATGTTGGACGACAACAAGATGACTAAACCGTGGCGGCAATTAATATCGACAAATAAGGCAGACTCTTTTGACACTTGCCATTTTCGTGAAGTCTTTTAGCGCTTTTACAGATTAGTTGAAGGAGAAGTGGTGGGCAACGTGCCCAAAAATGTATCAGTTCAAATAACAAACTGTATTGGGAAGAAACGACATGTTCAATGCATTTATGCAACAGGCTCTTGAGCAGTTGAATGCATTTCAAAAGTGCACAAGACGAACGGGGAGGCCTGTCCGCCCAATTGAACTGCTAAAGCGGAGGAACAGCAATGAAGAAGTCCAATAGGAAATGCAACGGCGAGAAATATATTATCCACCAACAAACAAACGACCTTCGCAGATCTTTGAAATTGGATCTTTGATCTCGTATTGCTGGCCAGGAATTTTTTTCAACAGAAAATGTACTTGCGAAATCTTACCGGTTCAAAAAAGATAGCTTCCTAAAAAGTCACTACTTTTGCAGAACTGTGGCGAAGCACTGGGAAATGTCAAAATCTGAATTCTTTATCTCCAGACTGCCACGTGTTAATGTTCAACCGGGTATCAGAGTGAACGACAAGATTGGCAAACAAACTAGTCCAAAATAAGGCACTTGAGTTTATCGAGTTGGTGAAACCAGGAAGAAATGGAATCAGAACTTCAGAATTTTTGGAGAAACTGAACACAGCAGATTCTTCAAACCAACAACAACGCAAGATGCTCGCAAGAGACTGAAGTTGCTGAGAGCAAAGTCGACGGCATATAACGAAACGATATTAACGTAACGTAACGTAACGCAGCTGAGAGTCGCTGTTAAACTGCATTGGGAACGCAGACTTGGAGGAGAAGAAGAAGAAGAAAAGTTGCATCGTTTTTAACGTGAGTAGACGACGATGTGTGTGTAACCTGAGCTCGGTTTGTAGTAGAAAGAAAGGACCAAGAAACTGCATCTTGGAGACGTGAAGATGAATTCCGAGTTTTTTAACTTTTGAAGATGAGAAGAAGAAGAAGCTGAAGAAGAAGAAAAATAAAGAGCAATGGAATGAAGATTTAATCCAGCCGAGAGGGTTGAAAAATACATGGACGAAAACAGCTTGGAGAGCTGAGTAACTGAGAGTAAGCTGACGCTTGTTTATATAAAGCAAAAATGGCAAGAAGAAGCGATCGGAGATCCACTAGGAAGATGAAGTAGTTGGATAACAAAAAAGTGTAAATAAACTAAATTATATTGTTTGCTGTTTCAAAAAGTGCTGGAGTCAGGGACTGGAATTTTGAACGTTTGTCCAGTAGCGAGATGGATTAATTGAGACAAAAAAAGAAGGCCGCGCTGCTTCATCAGGACTTGAAGAATTTGGTACGCCGGCAGTTGAATTTCACTTTTCACCGAATGTCAAGACATATCGATTAATCTGAATTTAGTACGGGGAAATTTATCAAGCTCTCACGAAAATAATGTGATGCATTTTTATAAATGTGTGTGTGTGTCAGTGATTCACTTTTGATGATGATCTACACCTGTCGCCATTTTTAGCCTCAAGCTTTTTCGTTAATTGGCCAGGAGATAAAGTAGAGACACGACAAAATGTCGGACGTATTAATGCACTAGACATTAGTTTCAACAAGGAAATGTATTCAACGTCATTGTCAACGACCAAGTGACTACTGACTGACTCAAAGAAAAGTTTGAAAAGTGCATGCACCAGATTCAATTTCAGTTTCACCTTAAAGTGATGATGCCAAAAATTTTAGGTTGACATATGAGACGTGTCGAATTTTCATATGTGAAGACGATGACAGGTAGGCTGCCTTTTTGAAGACGCGAAGTTTCGATTTCTATGCAGTTTCCCGATGGCGAACAATCTGATTCATTCAAGTCAATTAATTTTTGACGATCTTCAGACTCGTAAGGCCTGCGAGCAATTTTTGAGTTCCGTCAATAATAATTTAAGTTTCCGAAGAGTGCGATTGCAGCGTATATAAAACTTGACTGCTATAATTTGTGTCTTGCGAAATTTACGAGTGTGCGAAAAATATTCTTGAGACGCTGTTGCTGGAGCCGCTGTGTCTCAAGCTATAAAACTGTTGAAGGAAATGCAAAAAGTGGTGCAACAAGCCTTTGAGATTCCCAAAATACTTGTTTCGACATGGCTTTTGTTTATACGAATTGGGTTGCAAAGTTATGGTCTTTTGAAAACATGGGCAAAGTTTAAGCAGCCCAACTTAGGCTGACTGAATTATACGACTTTTGTGCAAGAATTTACGAGCCGATTTATGGAGAAGCAAAAACCTTGAGCGGATTTTAAACAACGGTCGTATATATTGTGTAATGACTGGCAAACCAAAGTTTATGAACGAATTCAACTGCCAATCCCATTGGTGACAGAATTATCGATTTTGAAATGGTGCATAAATATGCATCAGTTCTTAAGAACTGCAACATGACCAAAATCAGCGGTTTTCAGGTTTACAGCTCTGAGGGAGACTTGAAATTTTGGCAAATATTGAAGACTTGTAAAAATGACTGACGGATTTTAAAATGGCAATTTTTTCTTACCTGCAGCAGCAACTTTTGTAGAATTTACAGGGCGATTTAGTTCCGTCATGCTTTTCCCAAGCGTCGAATTGGACCTCACGGCGATTTGGCTTTCGCTGACGGTGCGTCGAACGGATTTTTTGGTTGGAGCGGCAAGTGACTTGACTTGCGTTGATAAGGTGGTTCTAGCGGTTTTTATTTTGTTGCCTATAAAATAATACAAGAAAATATTAGCGATTATTGAAAATGTAACTTAAATTAGTACATTCCAATATAGACGTACTGCAATTGGCTATGAAGCCTGGAGGCTTCAATTTCCGAGTTTCCTTCGGTGGGGCTGGTGGAGAAGCAATTGTAGACGCTGAAAGTATAATTAAAAAATTTATAAATTTTAATATTTTCGAAAAATTGTAATACCGAAAAGCATACCTGCTGCACAAGGTTTTTCGCCAGTAGGAGCGGCAGCACCATCGCTTTTGGTCTTTTTAACCGTCGAGTGAGAATTTGCAGGTTTGGTGATTCGAACTGGAAGGGCTGAAGTGAAGGTACGTTTGGCTTTTTGTTTTGGAATGGCTGAGGTTGACTTCACATTGGTCGAAGACGCTTCCTTCGCTGAGGCCTCTGCAGGAGGATTTTTTTCTTCAACTGGAAATTTGCAGCGTTGCATTTTTGAAAACTACCACATGTTAGAATTATAGATTTTTTTAGATTCACCTTTTTCTGGGATGACTTCTACAGTTTCAAGTTTAATTTCGGCAGCAGGCTTTTCTTCAGCCCTTTGGGCAGGTTCAGTAGTTGGAGTTTTCGCAGCAGGTACCCTGCAAAAATTCAAAGTTGGTTTAATTTCAAGTTAAAAGCGACAGTGGCGGAACGCCACCTAGCGGCAACCGACTGAACTTGTGGTTCAACGTTTTGGAGCTGAGCGCTTGAAGGAAAGTTGACAATTGATACACCTGAGAAGAAGATGACTCTGAAATTAATTAACTTACACAGGTGCAGGAGCGTCACAATTTTGCGCATCCAAAAGAGGATAACTGTCCTGGCTCAATTCAGGAAATTCCGGATGCTCAGCGCCACTGTCAAGGCAGTCAACAATGCTGCGAAGTTTTTCTTCCAAAAGCAGAAACTTTCTCAGCGACTCAGCTTCATCCTCTTCTTCGTCTTCTTCACCGAGCCCAAGTTGTTCGGCCAAAAGTGCAAGCTCATGATCATCGTCCATTTCCGTTTCTTCAAGTTGTTGATGAGCTGAAACTGCAACAGCTTCTGATGTCTCTTTGGCAATTAAAACGTCAGGTGATTGGGATTCATTGCCGCTGTTTCTGTCATCGTCGACAGTCACAAAAGTCTGGTTGCTGATGTCATCAACAGGATTGGCATTAATTCTGGCTTGGCTATTACCGGTTTTGCCAATTTGAGTAGCTTCATGTTCAGCACTTGCAGTATTATTTGCAGGTGTTGTTGAATTGTTGATCCTTTCTGGGATTTTAAAGTCTTGAAAGAACGGCGGAGGTGACAAGGCCTGCTGAGACGACTGATGGCGAGACAGCTGGTCAACAAGTTCGTCAAAGATTGGGCTGGTCATGTCATCAATGCCTTCAATGTAGGGAAGAGATGTGCCGCCGCAGCCGCCGCTAGATGGCGCGTGGTCATGGCGCCGAAAAGGGTCTGCGGACATGTTGGGCAAGGACATCATCGAGAGTCTCGAGACGACTGTCGACCGAGTACTTCCAGTCTCATCTGATTCGCAGGTTGAAGTAAAGGATTCTGCGCGGTTGTGGTTGCTGCTGGAGCGACCAGAGTCGAGAGCGTTGGTGTAGATTCGGGCTGCTTCCGGTAGCCCTGAAGCCACTGAAGTGTCAGATGAAGATGTCGCTGTAAGGATATCGCCATCAGAAAAAGCCAAAGGAGGCTTGAGTTTGAACTGGACCACTGAAGGTTGTGGCGACAAATTAGCTTTGCGTCGGGGCGGTGCTACTGGATGCGAAGTTCTGGCGACAGGTTCAGGTTTGCTCGAAGTAGATTTTTCTGGTTTTGGAGCTTGAAGAAGCTCCTTAGGATGTCTTACAAGAAGATGGATAACTAACGGAGCGTCCTTGAGCAATTGGATACAGTCGAGCTTCGATAAGGTACACACTTGCACTTGTTCGATCGCCAAGATCTGATCGCCTTCACGAAGCGCTCCCCAGGACGCTGAAGCTCGTGAAGCTGGGCTTTCCTGAGCGCAAGACTGGATAAAAAGGCCGTTTACTTTCTCGTCCATCGAAGAATTAATAGGAGCATCGAATCGAAGTCCGAAGCCCAGACGTTCTCCGGGGAGTTTGTAGATTGTGACCGGTTCGGTCACAAAAGCCTCCGAGGAGGCTAATTGGGCTTGACGTACTTCATCAGATTTAGTAATTTCTTGAAGCTCAGAAGTGTTGTTGTTATTGGCGTCAACAGCAGCGTCGGAATAAGTGTCCGCTTCAAGCGTCCCACCGCCACCGGGATCAATTATTTCAGCATCCCGTTCTTCTTGTTGCTCTTCGTCGTTACAGATTTCAACGACCGATTTGGTTCGTTGCCGAGGCACAGGAACCAGCCCTTGCTTCTGGTCATCTTTGCTCAAAATAGCGACAACTTGGGGCAGGTGGCGTTCTTCCTGGTCGTCTTCATCGGGCCCGATGTTCACCACAGACCTTCGACTCCCAGGCATCAGCTTATCGCCCAGAGCCAAAACGGTCACGTAACCACTTTTTCCATTGTCGCCAGTACAAAAGGTGCCAGTGTCTTGGGCTTCGTCGCACTCGTTGTTATTATTATTATTCAGGTCCTTGAAATGAAGATCATCTTCTTCGAAGTCTTCGTGAACGATGCTGAGCCTGGAGGCCGGGTATCGCAAATGGTCGTGGACTTCAAGAAGCTGCAGCTGCTGCTGCTCTTGGTCAGCGTCAGAGGGCGTAATAACCGTAAGATTCTGGTCCAATTGACAGTCTCGAACTGACACGACTGTGATGAAGGGACCTGGAATCGCGTCCATGTTCATCAAAGTTGTCATGTTGGAATCAGTTCAGTCAGGGATCATGTTTCGATGATTAATTCGAGTTTCTCAAGAGGGTTGCTGTGGTTTGTGCCTGTGGACAAAAAGAATTGCGGTTTGTATTATTATATAGCCGAATTATCCTTATTCTCCTTTTATGTCAGCAAGTTCAATTATATTTTTGCAAAGCTCGCCCGCGGTGTGTACTTCGGAATAAAAGGCGTAATGGATCTCCTTTGGAATCATATGGCGAATTTAGGTCACAAATTGATGATACACCAAATACGCTTACAGGAAACGGGGATGAAAAAGCGAGTGATGATTTATCAATCTCCGTCCATAGAAATCATGGCCAGTCAGCTGTCGGAATTTAATGGATCTTCATCAGACTTGTGGTCGGCCTAAGAAAAACAACGAGATCAAAAAATTGTTAATGACTATCGGTGAATTAAGTATTAGCAAAAATAGGTTTCACAAATATTGAAACAGATTTAACAGATTTCAAAATGGAAAGTAAAATTTTTCAAGGCTTTTGTCCGAACCGTGGGAAACTGTCAACTGACTTTTGAGAAACCAAACGCCGTTTGTGTGGTAGCCAAACTTGAAAGCTTGAGCATTTCTTTTTTCTTCCAAATCAGGTTTCTCTCAAGTCACAATTTAAATACCATGTTTGGCGTTTATCACAATTTCAAGGCTTGGTCAGGACGAAAAACAAGTGTTAATTCTGCTAATTGTCAGAAAGTCAACAAGAAATTGCATATGCATTTCAAGTGCATGAGTCTCGTTAATAGCGCCGCCAAACCCTTGGAAAAATTAAAGACAGAAACGTGATCTTGACCATTGAATCAGCTGACTGACTGACACTTGAGTGGTCATGTTGTCTGTTATCAGTTATCAGAAAACTAGTTCAGACTTGAACCATCTGTAATATATGAGAGCGCAGGACTTTAACAGCAAATAGCTTCAAGATAAACAGGTGTGCCTTAAACGGCAATGTTTCAGCAGGTTTACGTTAAGAAAGGGTTGAATCGGCCATCGGTATATTGTTTTCAGGTCGTAATTTATCTTTGCAAGGATCACAAGAAGAAATATGGGACGATTCTGATATATAAAATGCATTTTTGCTGCTGACCGACTAGCAAGCAGCGCAAGCGCAGCAGGCAACATCACTAGGCCTCTGGCGGTTGTCAGTCAAAAGCGCGCGAGCAAGCGCATATGCGTGTGCGCGGCCCACCCACAACTTGCGTCTCTAATGAGTTGGATAGAAGCGAGCAAATGGTTTTGGCAATCTAATGTGGGTTCAAATTGCAATCAGGAATCAATTTCCGCAAGTCGTGAAAGTTGAGCCGGCTGAACGCTTGACATTGATGACTTGGGGACTTGCAATTTTTAAAAGGATCAAGTTACAACAGCTGCAGCGTCGTTAGCCCAGCGTCACGTACTTGTCAGTTTTTTCTTTACTTTACTGACCCAGAGTCGACAAATTTCACTTGATGGAACGCCGTTTAATTCGATATAATTTCAACGAAGATGCATCTCGGATCATCCGCTAATGACAAAAACAAGGTCTACTAACGAAGCTTTCTAACGTAATCGATCTTGCAAGAAGAAACAACTGACTTGAAGACAAGTGTTTGTAGTTGTACTAATTGGTCGAATTTTTGCCAACTGAATTGGCAATCATGTGCGTAGAAAATGTGATTGATTACGAGAAATCCTTGTTGTTTTTTCGACACTTTGATGAGAACAAGGGCAGCTTGAATGACAACAGAAGCCACGAGATTTGATTCACTTTCTCGACAATTTTTCCTGTCATTTGTCTTTGACTCAGGTAAAAATCAGAGGCTTTTGTTGGTCTTCAAACTTGAGGAAAAAGTTGTTATCTTGAAAGCACGAGTCTGAAACGGATATTCACCATTCGAAGCTTGAGTAAATGGTCGCAGGTGTATCTGCAAGAAAACGGCTTATGAGATAGACAAAAAGTCGCCATAAATATTTCAAAGCATGTCCATCTTGACTTGAGATGAATGCAAAAGTGATGTTGCTGATCTTGGAATTCATTACAAGATTCGTGTAAAAGGCTTGAGCAAAGAAGTCTCTCGAGATTATGCCGTGTCCTCAGGTACATGTTTGAAAGCCTCCTGAGATCATCTTTGGCTCAATAACGCGGACTTGAACATACGAATTTCCTACTGACCCAAAGAGAAGAATGTGCAAAAACCACTTATCCAATCTTACAGCGGACTCAAAAGAATATATACTCAAATGACCAGAGCGAATGGGTATAACTGGGATTAAATTAAATATGGCTTCTTCTTGACAAAATATTTGCTGGTCGATCAGGTGGTGAATCAGGATTTAATCGATTAATGAAGCTGCAGATTTGGCCATAAATGGACTATGGTTTCCTCTCGGATCATCGAATTTACAAGCGTTCTTCTTCAAGCCCTCAAAGCCTCCAATTGCGGGAGTCTTGAGTCTGCAAAATGATAACCATAACGAACATCTGATTCAAGTGCTCTTTGCTTGATTGTCAAGTCTCGTTTGTGTTAGGGTCTTGTGTCTTGTTGTTGACCATGTTTTTGCCGTCTTGTTTTGTTGTTCTGAGGACTGCTAATACTGGTTGTAAATACCGGTTTTGCAGTTTCCTACAAATCAAATTACAGTACTTGATGTTGTTGAGATGGTCGAGAGTTTGGGCGCTTGGCTTCATGGCGAGGTATCTCGAAGATAGCTGAACTTGGAGGACTGAATCAAGGAGATGAAACGAGTATAAGTAAACTGTATATAATATGCGGCGGCGGCGGCACACATTTCGACTGACACAATTGTCCACTTCCATATAATACACACTGCTCACAAAAGGCCTGGCCCTTTCACGTGGTAGGCAGAAGAAGAGCCAGTAGCCGCTGCTGATGCACTTCAACACAAAAGTCCCTTAATCTCGCCGAATTAATCATCAGGTTTTCACAGAGGAGGGCCAGGAGTTGGCGAAGTGTTCCCACATTTTCTGGCTACCAACAGCCGCAGAATCATGACATAAAAATTTCTAATGAAACGACTTGGCTTCGGTCGGGAAGCTGCCAGTGGTCCGCACGTGCGGACCACAAAACAAACAAACGCAGACCGCTGCAGCACTAATGGGCGCGTCTTCTTCGATATTCGGACAGACCTTCGTCGAAGGAACCACCCGCACCTCGTTACCATTAAAAAATGGCAAGATATGAAACGGGACTAATTAGCAAGCATGGTCAGACAGGTAAGTTTCAAAATGAAGCTTCGTAAATTAAGCAAGTCTTTTGGACTGGGCGCTCGGAACGGTTTTCGAAGTGTGTAACAATGCAATCAAGTGCAAATAACACCTGTATTTACTATGGGACAAGATGATGATGATGATGATCGAATCTAATCGGAACAAAGAGGTGAGACGAGATGCTGTAAGAGATCTCGCACTTGAGGTCTTCAAAATGCAGTTTGGCCAAAAGGACTCATCGCCATGTTAAAGCGTTACACACATTTGGTTTTTAACGACTTGTTCAAGATGAGGTTATCCTCATTCGATAATTTATTCGATACTCAATTCGCCCGTGCATTACCGAAGGATCTCGCAGTATCTCCGTAAGAAACTGCATCTCAGTCAGCTTATGGATTGCGTATTGTTAAATCTCGTCTTGCTAAATGAGCTGAAGACGCGCTTAATGGGATGCCATAGCAAATATGGCTTATTCGGGCGACAGCGCCGACGCTGAGGATGAGCTATACTCGCCCTACCTGTTGTTGAGTAACGGGATTCGTGGTGGATCCCAACCCTGTATTTTTGATGCGATAATCAAGTTGACGGAGGAGGAGGTGCGAGAGGCTCGTTGGATGGAGCTTCAAGTTCCCAAGCTATTAACAGCTCCATTTCTTTCTGATTTCAAAAACGTTGAGGTGGACGGAAGTGCAAGAAGCAATCTCAAGTCTCAAGTATGATTGGATCTTTGAAGGAGAGGAAATTGGCAAAAATACACACTTGAAAAATGCATCAAGAATGACTAGCGAAAAAATTGCGGAATCATTATCGATGCATCGCATGTTTCTGGCTTCGGTGTTGATATGACGTGATCACGAACCGATGCGATGTGGGTGCGATTCACCACGTTCAAAAATCACAAAGCTGACTGAGAGACAGCAGGTATGTATATTAAAAATGTGTGACATGAAAATATTGCGAAAAATTGCGAATAGTTGAACTAGGATGGGCTCAGGAACTCACTCAGTCAGAGTTCAGGATCACGGCCGGAATACTTGCGAATTTAAGAACGGCAAGCAGAAGAAAGATACAAACTTTTACCTGTGAGTGAACACGATTAAAAGCGCAGGTGTCCAAGGTTATAACGTTGATGATGGAAATCAATGTCAATGACAACATTCACAAGAATTACTACGAATCCAGGTGTCAAGTTGACAATACAACTTGATTGTTCTCTAAAAATTATAAACACCGTCAACACTGTATATAAACGCGTACACTAAAATTGTTTACAACAGCAAAACTGGAGCCCGCTTTTCGAAGCTGATGACAACAGGTGTTCCAAAAGCCACAACAAAACATGTGGCGAGGATTTGTTCAACTGGAAATATAATGACACTTGCCACCACTGGATTACTCTGGATAACTAAAATGGAAATAAATATGCAACACTTTCACAATCAATAATACGTGCGATCAATGATGTCAGAGGTCACGATTTGGAACAAGAAACGTTGACAGCAACAATGAGGTCCGAGACGAAGGCTTTACAACGTTAACGTGCCTCGACGTCCACTTGGTGAATGAGCGAGCCGGGAAAGCTTGTGGCTACTTGAAAGAGGGAGAAAAGATGACCCATTGTTGCAACGCTGCGCTCCTGCTGACTGAGACAGCGAGTGGTCAGCGCGGAAAGCAGTGAAAGACTTGCGAATGAGGCTGCGCTCCATAAGCGACCGCGGTGACAGTTTGTCAATGAAAGATGCAGCAGCAGCAGCGATGACCACAACCATAAACGAAAGGGCCGATAGGAATATCAAAACATGATTAATTCTTCGATCTTCAGTTAGATTTTCTGATGACAGTTTGGCTGGTTAAAATGGCTTTAGATCAAGTTATTCCGTCGTAAATCAAGGTGATCCTATGACGAAGGTGTCAGCCATTTTCATGCAAAATCAGAAATGACGTCGGTAGCCGATTTGATTTCGACGATAGGCGATAGAATCGACAGATGCTTGATTGTTGACAGGTGATTTTGTTTTGAGATGTAAAACTCTTGCTTTTGTGAGCCTTTTCAAGATTTTTGAAAACTGATTTCCATCTGGATATAAAGCAATGGGGCTGGAATGGATAGAGCGCTTCGAAGTTGGAAAGTTGAGGAACCAATATCACTGCAATGAGGTACGGAAAAAGTTGGCTGAAATTGATTTCGAAAAGGACAAATAGACTAATCGAGTTTCGAATTTTCAGGGCCACTACAATTTTGGGTTTGGTCTTCTTGGTTGTCGTCGCCGCCTCCAGAGGCTGGGCGAAGGAAAGCCATGAAGAGCTGGTTGAACGTGCGATGGAGGTAAGCAAGAACTTGAGATTGGCGAGAACCTGAAGAAGATCGTTCAAATTGAACTGTATGTATATACTTTTAGATTGCTGAGAAAGAGTGGGCAAAGAACGAGATGGCGATGATGGTAAACGGAAGTCAGGTCAAGAGACACTCCAAGTACCCTCGGGAAGCTGAGGAACAAGATCGCAGCTTCAACATCTATTCCAGGGCTATGGAGTTGTTAACTTCGTGGTAGGTTAATAATCACTGACTTGGAAGTAGAACCTGCGAACCGAAATATTAATTCGGTTAATTTTAGGAATGTGACTCACCAACACGCCCACCGAAGCTTGCGCCAGACCACTGGCAGCTGTCCTCAAAGATCGGCGTCTTGCTCCTCAACGGCTCGGTACAGGAGCTTCGACGGAAGTTGTAACAATTTGAACGTGCCTTGGTGGGGTCAGACTGGTACCATGCAAAATCGTCTCTTGAGTCCTCTTTACGAGGATAGTCGAAGGGTTAGCACGCCGAGAGGTGGATTCCAATCCTTCTTGCCCAATCCTCGGTTCATCAGCACTGAATGTCATCCTGACTTTGATGTTGCTTTTCCCGGAATTACTAACATGGTTCCGCAGTTTGGGCAGTTTTTGGATCACGACATGTCCATAACTCCTGAAGCTGGTAAGCTGAAGTACTTGAGCTGCGAGCCCACATTTTGAATGGTATCTCCAATTAAAAGCCTATGACTTTGCTTGCAGACAGTCAATGTTGCTCAGGCAGCTCCGATCCGAATTGCTGGACCATTCCAATTCCCAGTAACGACTACTTTTACTCGACCTTGAATCCCCGTCAGACTTGCATGAGCTTCACTCGATCCACGCCCTGTTCCAATCCACAAAGTAAGAATGAATTTCAAAAATTGATTTGTCATTCGGAAATAAGGTTGAAAAATATCTTGCTTGTCCAGCTGGAGCTCGGGAACAGGTGAACATGAACACCATTTTCATTGATGCATCTCAAGTCTACGGGTCTTCACAGGCAAGAGCAGACCGATTGAGGACCAAATCTGGAGGTAAGTTGACGTGGAATGGGACCATTTGCAAGTTTTAAAAGCTGGAACCCATTTCGGAAATCATTGGTACTTCTTTCCAGGTCGCATGGTAACCAACGACCAAGGCTGGAACGGCTTCCTTCCATTTAGCACTAATTCTCGGTTCAGTGGCGAAGGAGTCAAAGGGGCCTTCATTGCTGGAGACGACAGGGTCAACGAAATGCCGGGCTTGGCTGTCATGCATAACCGTGAGTAGTTCATCTTGTTTGCTGCAAATACGTAGGAATTTTAGCAACTTTTTTCAACACTACACCTATTTTAGTGTTCTTGATGGAACATAACCGAATTGCTGACCAGTTTGCAAGGCGTGGATGGACTGACGACGAAAAAATCTATCAGGAAACCAGGCAAGAAATCAAATTCAAGCACAAATATTTTGAGGACTTTGCTATTTAACATTGGACTTTGTTGCATGTAGAGCTATCGTGGGAGCTTTAATGCAGCAAGTTACCTACAACGAATACCTTCAAGTAGTCCTTGGACGTCCTACGATGGACGCTTACAAGTTGACCTTGCCTCCAGCAGGCCAGTATTCTCCGTCGGATTCTACCTACGATTCTAACGTCAACCCGACTTGCCTGAACGAGTTTTCTACTGCTGCTTACCGGTTTGCTCACACCTTGGTTTCTGGAATCGTCAAGCTGTTTCAAACTTCAGGCGCTCCAGTGCCATCGCCGAACAGCCAATATGATATCAAGGACCATTACTTCCAAGCTGACAGGGTGTGTGATCACATTGAATTGATGGAGGCTTTTAGCTAGGCCAGTTGAGTGCTGATGTGCAGGTGCTTGCTATTTCAGATGACGCAATCCAGCGGTCAAGGTTACGACTGGATCCTCAAGGGTTTGATGTCTACCAACTGCCAGAACTTCGATCCATTCGGCACCGTTGGCCTCAGAAACTTTTTGTTTGCTCCTCGAGGAAGCTTCGGATCAGATCTTTTCGCTCGTAACATTCAGGTTGAGATCACTGAAATCACGAAGACTGGAACTCGAATTAGCATGGATTATAATGACATCTTATGATTTTAAGCGAGGACGAGATCACGGACTTCCAGGCTTTAACGCTTACAGACAAGCTTGTGGACGAGCTCCGATCACCTTTGATAGTCAGCCTCCGGATATGGACAGCAGGCAGTGGAATGTCTTGCGGTCCTGTTACAGGAGCCCCAGCGATATCGATTTGTTCACGGGAGGATTGCATGAATTGCCTAGCAATGGAGGAATCAGTGGGTTTACGTTCCAATGTATCAAGGTAAAGTACACTGGATCTGAAAAATTTACAGAAAACATTAGCAGCATGAAATAGCAGCATGAAATATGAACCTTTCAACCAAATATTCCAGGCCGTACAATTCGATCGAGTCAAACGAGGCGACAGGTACTTCTTTACACACAGCACCAACCCGAGACGATTCACTACTGACCAGTTGGCCGAACTTAGACGACAAACCCTCGGTGACATCATTTGTCGTAATAGTCAGCAACAGAGCACTCAACTAAACGTGTTCTTGGTAACCAGCAACTCCAAGTAAGATGAAAACGTTCAAAATTTTTATCCGTATTCTTTACCAAAGCTAACCCTGATTATTTCCTGTAGCCCCCAAATTAGCTGCGGAGACTCTCGCAGACAACTTCGATTGGATTTGTTCTAGACATAAGCATGTTACGCATACAATCAACATGTGAATACGATCATGTCAATTCAATGTACACATGAAACAATAAAATTTATCCCAGCATCCAAACAATCGTAAGAACATGGACTGCACAACGTCTACCTATATAATAAGGAATCTTACACATTTATCAGATTGAATCCTTGAACACAAAAATTATGAATCGAGACTGACCTGCACAGGTCAACCTTCCAAACTGCAATCATCAATGATGCGATCCTTTGGTTCAGATGCTCATGGCATGGCTTACATATTTGAATCATTGCAGCTTTCCCAGCGAGTAGAGATCATTATGAAGACTTCGATTTTGGTACATCAACTCCCTCCGGAACTGGACGTGACATCAGCAGCCCAGCGTTCAGCTCCAAGTATTGGCGATGAAATTGTCTCCCCTGCTGCAAATGAACGACAACCGTAGCTAAGAAGGTACGGTGTACGTTCAGAGTTTTGCTCTTCGGAGAATTTGCGGACCCCGAAGGGTCCTGGGCTTTCCAAGAGGAAAACCCGGTCAACATTTTTAAAGGATGGGTAAGAAAGAAGGAACTGAGGAAAGGGTAAGTCACGGATTGAAGTTACAAATTGATTTAGACAGGTAACAATTTTGATAGTATAGCCAATGTTATATATAACTAATCTAAACAAAGGAAAATTCCGAATCACAAGTTTTCGTTCTGGTGAAATAGTTAAAACCGAAAATAAAGTTGAACTGACCGACTCAAAACGTAAAAATACTGATACTACGTTATAATCTACAAATATCTAAAAGTCAGTCGGTAAACTCTCGCACCCCAACGACATTAAAACTGCAGTGATTTACACGGAAAGAGAAATATCCGTTATCAGTAGACGAACTCGCGTGGCGACTGAAGTGGTAAAATTGTCATTTCATGACTATCAAAACAAAACACCTGTAAGACGAGATTGTCTATTGTAAAGCCTCACAGGAAGATCAACTATTAAGACGATAACTTTGACGTCATCCCGTATTACAGTCTTGCGAAACGTAATTTAAGTATAAAATATTTGTACCCATTCAGCTGACGTACGAAGACAAAAATACATCTACCGACTTGGAAAACAGACACACTAACTGAAAACGAGACGAAGCTTGTTTTCAGCAGTCTTATTGAGATGACTCATGCCATTCAGCTTGGCTTTCTTTTCCTCTTCAAATCGTTTAACGAACAGCGTTTCCATATCTACGTTGTCCTTTCCAGCGTAAGACGACGACTTGAGCACTTGAGGAGTATGGAACAAGGAACCAACATCAATTCGGACAGCAGAATTTACTGGAGAGGCAGGTTGTGACTGAGATCTCATAACTGGAATTGTCCATTCTTCCGGTGGTGTAGGCAGGGTTGAGATACATGGCAAACAGTCGAACTTTGCTCCGGCAAAATAGTCAATCACCTCTCGCTCCTTGTCTTTCCTATTGCTGCTTTCCATACCTAAGCAACGAGGAAAATAGTTTCGTAATCAATTCCCTGACCTACATGGCTCAAGTTATCCTCCAAGCCAGAAGAGACAACAACAAACAATCTAGATTTTCTATCAGTTAACGCACCTTTTGCAGCCCTGCTGTTTTCGACCATGGATGACCGCTTGACATAGTTGTTGTCCTGTTGCGGGAACTGATTGATGAGGTAGTTCTTTTCCTGATGGTCGTTTTCACAGTACGCACGGCCGTTGCGTCGATATTTATTGTTATTTTTCATTATTTTGTTCGTCATATTTTTGGTCGATGTTTCGAGTCAAAAACAAACGGTATTTTGAAACTATACCAGGTAAACACTTAAATTCTAAACTTTTCAACTTCTTGGAAGTGAAATTCAACAACTTTTCAGTAATCACTAGCTGATAATGACTGGAAAAACTAAAATTTAACACTATTTTAATCGCTTAGAACTGCGGATCACAGTTATCACGTTCACTCCCTTCTTCTCTTTGTCTTGTGTTTTGAAGCGATTGCATATGGCGTCGACTTTTCCAGATCCCATTCTCGTCCTCTCTCTTCATCTGTCTTCATCCTTTCGTAAACTTCCACGCCCCGCCCTTGACTCGGCATTCACTTCCCTGATTGGTCAGAGGCGGCCACTATACGATGAGTAACCTGTTTTACGTTCCCTATAAGCTGCAGCAGTCACGTATAGCCTCTGATAGAGATGCAGTATAGGGCGAGAGTATAGCCGGCCGCTGTAGCGAGGTGTTGCCGAGTGGTGGGGTAACCTTCGTCTGTCTTTCAGCATCAGTGTGCATATGGCTCAAAAGAGTTTGTTGTTGTGCTCGGCTCCGCCCTTGAAAGTTGAAAAAATTTCCGGGATTCGTCTGCACGAGATGCCCCTGATTCGTTTTTGTTGAAGCTTGGCAAGAAAGGGTTTGTGGATGACGTTTGTTCAGGTTGGAGCGGGAATTGAAATTTTTTGCTTGTTTGCACATGTTTCAGAAATCTGACAAGAATCAGATGAAGTTTTGGCAACAAGTGTTAGAATTTGAAAGTATTTTCATATTTTTGAGCGCAGTTTAACAAGTATATATATTTAATGGTCCGTGTAATGACTCCATTCAAGCCTACAGTCGGAATCTGAGGATTGGCATTACCAGATATTACGAACGAAGTGAAAAGAAGCGAGATTATCATTTTTGGCATTTTAGGAGAATTGAAGATCACTGTAGAACAAGGTACATTTTTTAACATTTTGATTGATGATATCATGTTTAACCTGTTGTGATTTGTTCCATAGATGTCGGA
>JAQGBJ010001580.1:0-21930 GCA_034698345.1 Sphaeridia pumilis | reverse complement strand
TGAATAAATTTGAATAATCAGTTAACTTGCAAAATAATATTCCCCCATGAGACATTCCCTCTGCTTTCACTCGATTCCCTCTCATTCTTTTTGCCCTACGCACTTGCATAACTTTCTCCGTCCAACGAGGACCTCCGCCGACTCAAACTTCTTCCCATTTCTGCTACACATTTCCCTACTTCCACCATTTTTCCCCAAAAGAAGATAAACCACGCGCGCTTTACTCTCTCCAATGTCTTTTGTACTGACTGACTGCAGTGTAGTTGCTCGTTTCCTTGCCAAATGTCCCCTCTTACTTGTTATTGCTTAAATACTCCATGATAACGGGAGACAGAATCAAACAAATTTGCTTTGGCTCTCTCAGCCCAAGGGCATCATACCAACAACAAGACTTTTGCTTCAACGGAAATGCCAATAGCTCTTCCAAAAGACACTGCCAAAAAGTCAAGCCAGCTGCTGGCGGTTCTTTCTTGGGGATTTCTTCTTTTGATTTACATTTATATGCATCCCGTTTCCTCCAGACTCTCTATCATGTGTACAGAAAGCTGAAATAGAATTAACCCTTTTGATAATTGCATTATCATTCCCTATTACATTTCTCCTTCTTTCGGCGACACTACCACCTCTGTTAGCAAACCTTTTAGCCCTTTTCAGAGAATGCAGACTAAAATTTTTATGAATAATACATATTTAAAACCTTGACTTGATAAACCCATTAGAACATCAAAAGACACTTTTCCTCCCTCATCCAACGACATTAACTTGTCAAGTGGACGCAATTTATCAAAACTTACCTACCGCAACGGTCGGCCCACTTGAAGCAAAATTCAATCTTCTTCCACACTTGTCACTCCACAAAAGCTGTCAACTTACAAAATCACTTTCCTCTCCTTTGAGTGTATGTGAGCCTGTGGTACCGCGGCGGGAAGGAACCTTGTTAGCTTTTTCAGCCTTGTCCGGCTCAACAACCCAACTTGAAAAGTAACTCTTCTGCTTGAGACATGTTTTCTTGAATCGTATTTCAAGTCTCTAAACCACTTGAACAGCAATGGAGTCAGCCAAACAGACAACAACAACAACAACAAGGACCGCCGCCAAAGCCCATCCGAACGACAATGCCGGACCGAGTTTAGACTTCTTGCAACTTTATACCCGGCAATAGCGCCTATCATTTCCACGCATGTATTCGCCAACCAACAACACAATAAGTCTCTCCTCCAGTTTCCATGCTTTTCTTTCCCCAAAATCGCTCAAGTAGCCTTCTCCACTTGTTCCCCCAACTTGCTTCCTTTCTCCTGGCCCCACAAGGCTGCCAAAAACCTGTAGCTCGCTTCCAGCTCCAACAAAAGTTGCTCCAGCGCCATCAACCCTTCCTGCCCCTCCAAATACGCTATCAAAGTTACTCCAAAATACATGTACTTTCTCTTTCAACTTTAACACACTAACAACGGTCTTGCAGTTTCCCAATCCGAATAACAACCTCGTATGATGGCAAGCGTTTTTACGACATTTTCTCCTTTTACTGTAGCCACCACTAACACTGAATTCTCATCTCCATAAAACGTATTAACTCGTCATTAATTTCAGCCATAAATCCAAAGTCAAATCATTCCAAATCAGCACACCTACACAACACTGACTGAGAATTCAAGTATCTTCCCGTTTACACCAAATACCTTTCCGGCAATCTATTATTCAGTCACCAAACACTTCAACTCGAAGAAGCTCTCGAAACCTTCGACTTTCACCCACTATATATACGTTATGTACAAGAAATCCGACAAACAAATCTCGTTCAAAATCCCAACTTTGTATATTTGCGACTACCTCACCACTTCCTCTACTTTTCATCTCTTCGAACATTGAGTCTGACAGTATCAATGTAATGTTATCAAAGTCAACCGAACCGAATTAAATACACACTTGAACTGCCTTGCATAAATGGATTAGAATTCGGCGAAACGTTAGCAAAGTCTCTTATACTTTCACCTTCCTTTGTTCATCACGTGCATCCTTCCTACCTCCATAACGTGTGTCAGTTCAGTGGAATGGAGCATGTTGAAAAATAAACATGCACATTTGGTTCACTACTCGCGCATTTCATAGCTGCTTTTGCTCACCTCGATTGGGAGTCGCAATATGCTAAATTTCAAATTCCGACTAGAACAGTGGGGAATGCAAGAGGAGGTCGTAAAAGGTTTACAGAGATAGCAAAAACGATAAAATCCATGCGGCAATTGCCATATTAGTATAACGTTGCTCGTGAGGATTCAACTCCGCAGCCATTATAATCATCACTTCAATTGTATCACTTGCCGCGCCATCTAATAATTCCTGTACTTTTGCCGTTGAAACCAATGCTCCAGATATTTACCTCCAATAAAATCCAGCTCCGAAATCTTCGACGTTCAAAGCCAATTTTTTATATAAGTCTTGTCGTAACCAGTATCGGACTTTTTCCGAATCTCGTTCAAACTTTTTCTACTCTTATCTTACTTTTCTCAACTTTCTCCAAGCTTCCAGCTTTTCCCGGATTACCGTCACTTTCTTTGAAAAAGATCTCGTTACCTCCGTTTCGTCGTGACATTAAAATTCTGCACAAACAGTCCTCTCTCGTCCTTGGATGTCACAAGGCTGTGTCTTTTCAAATTTGTCCCTGAGCTTTTTGTTCTTCCAATTCGACCAGCATCCTCCCAGGTTTGTTATCATCATCAATGTCCTGTCCTCCTGTCTGTCCTCCAATCTCCAAGCTTGTTATCCCGACGGAATACAAAAGCACTGACAGAGTTCACACTACACATGTAGCCTCAAACAGATAATTAACAACCAAGTCGGATACAACCGCACAAACAACAACCAAACAAAATTCCAACGACTGATTCACTGATCCTCCTCTGAAGATACGTGGAAAAAACATTTTCTGGACATACATGATAGTAACATTGAAACATATGACAGAAGTGACCACTTGAAACTGACCAAGTGTCGACAAAATTAGACAACAAACCATCATACAAATCATCCCTTTCACACCATTTGACGTGTGGCATAGGTCAACCATGTGTGAATGTTGTCACTTTTTGCCAAGTCCTACCAATAAAAGCGTCTATACGATTTACACGATGAATATTGCCCTTACGTCTTCGCTTGACTTGACAGTGTACACTTTCCAATGAGTCCGTCATTGCCAAGCCCAAAACTTCTTGAAAAAAAACAACTATAAAGCCAACAACTTTTGCCACGTTAGTCAAACTTGGCTTTTACACAGCGTGACAGCTCTGTCAGTCGCGACCTTTTCCCTGAATTTATGGCATTTCCGACTAGCATTTGCGAATAAATAAAGATTCGAAAAAATTCGCAATGTATCTTCTTTGCACAAATCGCGTGATCAATAATCACATTCTTTCAAATGTTTTCCAACTTCTTTTTCTAGTACGACAACATTCTCAATCTTGTTACTTCTTATTAGCCAACCAAACAACCTTGAAACATTCGAGTTAACCCATCTCTTCTAATATGCAATATCAACTATCAACTTTGATCTTTTACCACCACCACCATCAAGCTCGAATTATATAGTTTCCAACTCGTGGATGGGATGGAGCAACAAGAACTGGAATTCCATCAATACCTTGTAGATCAATTCAAGTTAGTTTATACAAAACTTGATTTATAATTTGCACACATTTTGCCACACTCGTCAAATGAGGAATCAAGTATAGTAGACGTTCTGGATCTAACAAGAGCCATTAAATTTGCAAACTTGACGGTATATGTGAGCAATAAATAACACGCGGTGGGCACAACTGCCCATACTTCTGCTTCACGTCACTCAGCCCCTAGCTACAAGACGCTGATTCAGATATTTCAGATTCTCAGTCTCATCCGGAGTTCACAAACAACCAGTTCATCGTTAAACCTTGTAGGGTTGGCATTGGCATATAACGATCTAATGGAATTTTGCATCTCCTAGGCTTCTCAGAAGTAAATATTTTTCTAAACCTTCCAGGAGCAACTTGAACCCGTTTCCTGTCCTATGATTGATAATAACATGTTTGCTGGTTTCATTGGGACTTGAATTGTTTCAGACTGCACTGCAGACTACTGCTTATTGCTTGCTGAAGACTTGAGTTATGACACAAATTCGTTCAACCAATTATCATCAACTACTACTTGACACCTTCATTAAATTAAGACACGTCTTTGTTTGGCATATATAAGGCGCAACAAGTCGAGCCGATGACATTGCTGACTAATCTGACTCAGACCGGAATAAACTTACTAAGTGAAAAATAGAATGTATACATTTTCTATTCGAATGCCAAACGCCACAACTGATGGGCTTCCCCAACCTCATCCAAGCTGGTTGACTCAAAATTGCCGGGCCAGTTTTACGAAACTGTAAATTATTGTTCATTTCGTCCCACATAATCAAAAGGATTAATTCCCCGTCTTCAAGATTTCACCCTGCCGGTATCTTCATGTGTCATGACATGTATCGTATCAGAACCATAATTGAAGGAATGCAGTGTTAACTATGGCGGTTACGTACCTATATGTCGACGAGCGGCCCATAACACGGGGACGCTGGGTTTCTTCGGAGCCTTCTCAGCCAGTTTTTCCTTGAATACAAAAATTCACAATCATGGCGATTATACGTGAAACACTTATCAACAAATCTAAAAAACAAACTTACAGTTTTTTAGCACACGACTCCCTTGAGAAAACAATTAGCAATCTGAAGCGATTCTGAACACATCGATCTCTGGCAAAGCTCGATTATCAACTGAACAGCGAAACGCTTGTCATGCAAGGTAACATGGCAAATGTTCCCGCAAAATAACTCTATAAAACCGTTCACTCTTCTTTTGCTTCAATAAACATTCTGTCACTCTGAGAAGTTGGCTCACATCTGTTGCGAAATCTCGCAAACTTTTGGCACTTGGTGGAAAAGACTGAGTGAGTATTGTGTATTTTCTACATTCTGCTGTCTAGTAATTAGGCACTTGGACTCATAATTCAATTTGCTTTCCTGAGTCTTAATTAAGGAGAATAACGTTCATCAGTCAAATCGGTACAGGTTTCTTTCAATCTCCAATATACATGTATAACTCTCGTGCTCGGATCCAGGGAAATTTGGCTGTCTTCAAGGCTTCCACTTTCGCTAACGAAACCTACACGATGTAAAACTCATGATTATGATTCTGACAGGGACTTTGATTTCAGTTTAATGTCCGGACGCACATCAGCCCCAGTATCAACCAGACCAGACACGTCCAGCTCAATCAGCTTATCTTACAGGTGTGCAAACACACAGGCGGAAGACGTGTGGAAATTTGCAAGATTCCAGTTTTGGTAGGTAATTGAATGTTGATTACGTCCAGTAGAATGCACGTACTAATCGAGTGAATTCAAGGCTTATAATGACTGACTGAACAAACACAACCAACTTTGGATCAAACAGAATACATACAAGTTCGCACGTTTCACAGATAAGAAGAAGAATGACACTTCCCCGAATTTCTTATAATCGGGAGATCCGATAGATTCATCCACGCAAGTTCCAGAGAAGTTCTCTCGTCGACAATTTCGGTTTCACAATCTCAGATGACGCAGTTTATAATCTCGATTTAATTGCTCGATATCTGACTATTAAAGCCTGTTTAATCTTAGCATGGCTTTATTAAACTGAGCTGTCAGCAAGTTTAACTATATTCGATCTTGTGACAAATACATGTGTTCCAAACTATACAATGTGTTAAGTTCTATGTTTTGTTTTGGTCAACTGCTTTGCATTTTATTGTTTATCTCGCAGCAGTGGGACAAATATAATACTGTGATGATCTGAAAATATGATGTTCATATATGCTTCACTTGCCATCGAGTTTGGTTTGAATTCCTATTGGCGCCAAAGCTTGGCCCTAGTTTTCAATGGTTAATTTCTGGCGCCGGCAGATTTCTATATGCACGTTGGTTGAAAGTGCGAGTTTGAAGCACGTGTTGAATCTGCGGTCTTTGTATACACAAAGAAAATTTCGAAGCAGACTTTCGCTGAAAGTTTGAACATTTTTGAATCTGTTCAAACTGATAGCGTGTTCAACAAAAACATTTTGTGTTGTGAATGTAGAATCCGCTTCTGTTTTATTTGTAGTTGTTATTTGACCGTTTGGTATTATTTAACGTCTAGTCGCATTGATTAGTCGATCGTCGTTAATATTCTAACGGACATCGGACTGGAGCATCTTTGGTGGGCTGCATCAGCTTCATTTCAGATTTCAGTTGTCGTTAACTGAGATTTGCTTCGGAAATTGAAGATTGAAGGTTAGTGGTTTCAAATGACTTTGACATGACAGGGCAGGGTCAATTAGCATGCATTCAGTAGCATAGTTGTATCATGGTATTTTTGCGTGAGTTGCAAATTAATGACAGATTGGTCTATGTACGTAACTTTGCGACCGTCTTTGTGTAAATCATGAAGAAAATTGCTAAGATCGAGAGTTTTGTGAAAAATGAATGTCTTTTAAAGTAACTTGATAATCTGATTTTACTCCACAGACTTCCGAAATGGGGAAGAAGCAAAGATTGGTGGGCATCATTTTAGCAGACGAAGTAAATCCTGCTGAAGGGATGAAGGATACACGGACGATTGGGTGAGTTGAGGATCCGGAAACTCGTAGTAAATGGTCCAGCAAAGTTTATAATGGAAACTATTTCTTACAGTTACGACTACAGTTGCCGAAGGATCCTGGGGAAGAAGAAGGCGCAACAGCTTTTGAAGGAAACATCTAGTACTGTGACCGAACCGTTTACCTTTTGTGACCTGGATATGCCATCAACTGGTAATTGACATAAGCTTGCGTTGAATTAAGTAATACCTTACAGTGTCTGATGTATTCCTGCGCTATTGTTTAACAGATTGGGCTAGATCTTTTGGGGGCATACTAACTGACCTAAACGAGGAGCTGCGAAGTTCTGATGAGAAGGTGCGGAACAAGGCCGTACAATTAGTTAGGCAGGAACTGGACTACTGTAGGCATATCAACTGTCCTGTGGTCCTGGCAGAACCGGATCCTAAATGCGTCGCCAATACTGCTGAGATCATCAGTAGCAGATTCTTGGAATACAGTACGACGGTATGTTCAGCGAATATTACTATTTGAACTTTTGTGCAACATTCATAAAAATATCAATAACCCCATTCTGCGCCCGTGGTCAGGGAGTTTGGATTCGCATACCAATGGTAATCAAATCGTCGGAACTGGAGCCTTCTTTCTGGAATTTACCTGCAAATGAAACTACTGTGAGCGGCTGGTACATGTAAGTATCTTGGGAAATTTAGATTACGACGAAATGGACACCCAGGCTAATCAAGATAAATAACAGGTGGGCAGGATTCCAAGCTGAATGTCGATACCTGAAAAATGTCTTCGCAGCTTTAGAGTTCACCGAGGACACACCAAGCAATGACGATGTCCTTCGATGGTTGGGAGAACCTGTGAAGTGCATCATTATACCGACAGGTGCGTGATCTCTTATTTGTGTGATTTTTGGGTGCAATACAGCATTCTCTCATTTTTTTGTAGATATTTTCGTAACGAACGATAAGGGCTATCCCGTTCTTACTAAAGCTCATCAAGAGTTATTGAGGAAGTTCTTGAAGGTTGCTTATCATATTGTGATCGAGCCTCGAGAAGGAGCTTCAAACCTTGAACTCTACAAGCAGTATGTTCAATACAAGACGAAGAGATTCGTGAGTTTTTATGCACAAGATTCATTTCGTGTAGAACATGGGCGTCTGAATTTATAATAATTTTGTAACAGGACGAAGAAAATCAAAATCAGGCATGGACTGAAGGGTACGATGACTACTTACAATCTCCTCTGCAGCCATTGATGCATAATCTTGAATCAGAAGTGTATGAAGTATTCGAGAAGGATCCAGTCAAGTACCGTCTGTACGAGGATGCAATCGCGGCAGGCATAATGTCCAAACGACCCGATGAGGTGAAAGAAGAAGAACGCCTGTAAGTTAAATGTGAAAGCATGGTAGCTTCCTGCCTGAGATTAAATTGAAAGCACTTTTCAATGTTCCAGAGTTGTCATGATTGTTGGTGCCGGAAGAGGGCCAATCGTGCGGAGTGCCATACGGGCTGCTGAGAAAACGTCACGACAGATAAAGTTATACGCTTTAGAGAAGAACCGTAACGCTGTGAATACGTTGCTCCACCTAAGGCAGTCTGAATGGAAAGACTTGGATGTAACCGTCGTCCACTCAGACATGAGAAAGTGGCAACCTGAAGTGAAGGCAGACATAATGGTATCTGAACTGCTTGGGTCTTTGGGTGACAACGAACTTTCGCCCGAATGCTTGGATGGTGCTCAAAGCTTTTTGAAGGGTATATATTGCTGTTTGCATTATGTATCAAGACGGTAGAGTATTTAAACGCGTTTAACACATCATGTCTGTTTCAAATTGCAGATGACGGAATAATGATACCTCAAAGTTACACATCCTTCATCCAGCCGATTATGTCGAGTAAACTCCATACTGCTGTGAATGCGCTCCCGGAGGCAAAGAAATCAGGCAGTACGGATTGGCCTCAGTATCAAACGCCATACGTTGTTTTGTTGCGCAACAAGTTTGATATTGCACAGCCGGAGGAGTTGTTCACCTTCGAGCATCCAAAGAAAGGTACGTATTAAATTGTGAAAAAGTGATCTTCAATGTTAGACATGAATTAGTAGCAAAATATTTTTTTGCAGATCTTGATGCCACCAACGATCGCAGCAAGGAATTGGAATTCAAAGTTAAAATGGACAGCATACTCAGCGGATTTGCGGGGTACTTCGACTCGGAATTGTTTGGAGGAATTCATATGAGCATTTTGCCGTCAACCTATACCGAAAACATGTTCAGCTGGTTTCCAATCTACTTTCCCATAAAGGTGAGTTGCATCGTACAGTTAGTGTAACATATGAATTTACACAGTAAATATTATACAACATCTGTAGCCAATTGGTAATCATTTTTTTTGTTTTTCAGAATCAATTGCCAGTGAAAGCAGGTGATGTTATCCGTCTAAGATTTCGCCGGTGTAGTTCGTCCCGATCAGTTTGGTATGAATGGAATTTGACTAGCCCTACTTACGTAGCTACACATAATCTCAATGGCAATGCTCATGAGATGGGTTTGTAGTATGTATTTGTTTGACTTCAGAGTCGGTGATTGAAGACAGAAGCGTGGTTACATTGATACTTTCGCAAAAAACGTTATTTTTGTAGCTTTCTGATACCCTCTTAGATCTACTGTTGTTTGGTTTCCACATTTTCCTGAAATGGTCTCCATTTTCCGTATAATAAAGATAATTCGATTTTTGAAACTCCGCTCTGCTTTATTTTTCGCCATTGAATTCCACAATGTTAATAATTACAACTAGTGATATGTTTTCAAAGGCTGCTGGTCCTGCAGCTGAATACAGGTCTATAGCCTCAAGCCTGCTTTCGTTTCAAAGGACCAGCTTTCAAGAAGAGACCCAGCTTCAAGTTTCAGTTCATTAATCATCGTGTGTGCTTTGTGCAAATCGGCCACCCCTATTTCACGGCAGGACATTTTTCAGAAGAACTCGAATAAAAATTTCTACTGAACAGCCTAATTCACCCTTTCTATTCATGAGCATGCTTAACTTATGAACGTAAATGTATTGATCAACAAATCCATCAAACAATTAATAAGTCAACAATAATTAGAATCACAGGCCTCATGAAATTTCACTACTGTAAAAAACTACAATTCATGGCAAGATGCTTAACTTAATGTGAGCGAATGAAACGGTGAAAATAAAAACACCAAAAATAAGGTCAACCATTAAATACATATGTGCTTATGTTTTGACGACAGGTACTGGCGAAGTAATATGAGTTACCTGCTCAGCTCAGATGCTGTGTAACTAACATCAAAGACATTTTTCACCGAGTTTGGCTATAACATCTAACAAACATCTACTTGCATAAGCTGCTACTGAAGACCTATCTACACACTAGCATACATTCAGCCTTTTTTCTATGTCATACGATTTCACTAAACTAATTTTCACTAAATGCTGCACTGCATTACTAATATCGATATCGATCTTGTAGAGCTGCCGCAAGTTGACGTAGGTAGTAGATGCTCTAGGCCTCATGGGGAATGATCACCGGGTTCATTTCTTCGGTTTGTTTTCGATGAGAACTTTAATTACAGATTCATCAGCAAGAGTCGTTGTATCGCCGAGCTCAGTATCACCTGCTGCAATTTTTCGCAAAATTCGACGCATAATTTTGCCAGATCGAGTCTTTGGAAGAGCTGGAGCCAGATGGATCACTTCAGGTGTTGCAAATGCTCCAATCTTTTCTCGCACTGAAAATATTAAAGACGCTTAAAATTGTTTCGTCCGCAAGTTTGTTGATTAGGGTGTTTTGGTCTGCTACCTTTATTTTTAAGTTCTTTTACAAGTTGATCGCTGAATGCACAACCTTCAGTTAGCGTCACGTAACAATACAAGGCTTCACCTTTCACAGCGTGGGGTATGGCTACCACAGCAGCTTCGGAAACGCCTGTAAAAGTAAGTATAGTGAACTCAAGAACCGTGAGATATCCCAGGCGTAAAATTGTAGCTCTCTTACTGTTGTGTTCTACTAAAGCAGATTCCACTTGGGCTGTACTCAGAAGATGTCCAGATACATTCAGCATATCATCAACTCTACCGGTGATCCAGAGGTATCCATCAGCGTCTCTTCTAGCACCTGCCAATACAAATACAAATTAAGCTGCAATGTTTCGAGATCCAGTGTACAAAGAGCGTTATTCAACCAAATTTTCTCACCATCACCGGTACAGTAATATCCTGGGAATTTGCTGAAGTAAGTTGATTCAAATCTTTCATGATTTGCCCAGACTGTTCTCATCATGCCTGGCCAAGGTTGGCGGAACACCAAATACCCTTCACCTTCTCCTTCGACAATTTTGCCTTCTTCACTCAGTAATTCAGGTACGACTCCGAAAAATGGGAACGTCTAGGAAATAAGATTATACATGAAGTTACAATGAAACCAAAAAAAAACTTATAAATCAAATTGCACGGAGTTGTCACTTACAGCTGATCCAGGCTTGGCAAGAGTAGCTCCGGGTAAAGGGGTGATTACATGGCCTCCAGTCTCAGTTTGCCAGAAAGTATCAACAATTGGGCAACGAGAACCACCTACTACTCGGTGGTACCATTTCCACGCTTCCGGGTTGATAGGTTCACCTGGAAAATTTGCTTGTGTAAAGTATAAGCTTGCAACGTTGCTGAATACGTTCTTTTGTATTGAATACGCTTACCGACGGAACCGAGAATGCGTAAACTGGACATGTCATGTCTGCAAATTGTACGCATACATCACATCATCAGCAGGGGTAACAGACAATATGTATTAACAGGAAACCACTTACTTCAAAACTGGTTCATCTCCGAACTTCATCAATGATCTAATGGCTGTCGGCGCAGTGTAGAACTGATTTACTTTGTACTTTTCAATGATTTGCCACAAGCGAGCGTTGCAAGGATAGAATGGGGTTCCTTCAAACTGGAAGAATTGAATAATAAAATAAGTTAGCATAACATCAAAGAATGAACAAAAAAATAGAAATTTGCTTACAATGACAGATTTAGCTTTGTTAGTCAGAGGTCCATACACAACGTACGTGTGGCCTGTTATCCAGCCAACATCCGCAGTACACCAGTAGACATCGCCCGAGTGATAATCGAACACGTATTTGAAAGTTGTACTGGCATAAAGCATATAGCCGGCCGTAGTGTGAAGAACTCCTTTGGGTTTTCCTGTCGAACCACTGTAAATAAACAAAAAATCTTTAAGCTTTACGCTAAATCAGTTTTAAGTCAATAAACTTAGCTTACCTAGTATACAGCATAAACAGAGGGTCTTCGGCATCCATCCATTCCGGTTCGCATTTGTCGGACTCTTTTTCGATAATAGCATGATAGAATTTATCACGCGGTTCTTCCATTGCCGGCTACGTATTAAGCAAAACATACCAGTGCCATCAAATAATGTCCTTTTAACTAACGGCATTATGCAACATCGACCACCAATACACTGAACGTATAGAATATAAATCAGAACATACCGCGTAGTCATAATGCTTCTTTTTTGTAGGTGACCCAACTTTATCTTGCTTTGCTTGATACAACCGAGGTAGATGTTGTACCACAACGCAATGCTTTACTTCATGGTTTTCAGCTTTGCAACGTTGAAGTGCCTGCAGTAACAAAATGTAAGCTTTTCTTCGGCAAAAACCACAAACAAAAGCTGCTAATAAAGCTTGTGCGTACCTGATCAGAGATTTCTTTCAACAAGATCAGCTTGTCTCCACGCCATGATCCATCAGCCGTAATAAGGACACTGGCCTTAGCATCCAAAACACGATCAGCCAGGGAATCAGCCGAGTAACCACCAAACTGTAGCACAAATATTCCATGAAATCCAAGAACATCCTCAATACACAGCGACAATTTTCATACGTACCACAACGGAATGTACTGCACCTATCCTAGCGCAAGCCAGCAACGCCACCGGTAATTCAATGATCATTGGCATATATATTGCAACTCGATCCCCCTTTTTGACTCCCATATTCTTCAAAGCATTTGAAAACTTGCAAACTTCCTTCAGGAGATCCGCGTAGCTTATTTCAGATTGATCTTTCGGATCGTTTCCCTCCCTGCGACATCACAAACAACATTTTAGCCCTGCATTCGTCTCTTATCAGATCTCCAGTCTTTGATCCCATACCAGAGGTAAGCAATTTCATTCCCATTCTTTTCCACGTGTCGGTCCACGGCATTATAACATATATTCGTCTTTGCTCCTTTCAACCAATTGATATGTATCGGACCCTTATTTGGGTCAAAGTTGTAATCGAAAAACTTTGATCCTTCCGCCTGCTGCTCTTTGAAATAAAAGTCCTTGGCGATCTCCTTCCAGAACACTTCAGGGTTGTCGATGGACAGTTTGTGCTTGGTTTTGTACTCTTCAAAAGACTTGATGTGTGCATTCTTCGAAACTTCTTCCGGTGGTGCAAACGTCTGAAAGAAAAAATGTTAAATTACTTAACATACGCCATTGATCCTGGAATCTGATACCATTCTACCAACTCACTTCGTTATCAACTTCGGGATGCCCATCCGGCTTTCCATTTCCATTCTCCTGTGCCATCTTCTCCAGGAGTCTATCTTCTTGACTTCAAAATCCAAACCCCTGTTTCAAAACAAAAGCAATCGTATTACTGTCACTGGTAAACACTGGAATACCACCACTTTTGAAGCTTAAGCGCAGTTGCTTCTTCTGTTACTGCATCAAATAATCTCGTGACCTCGTGTTCATCTAGGCATATAAAAAGATAATATTACCACACCACCTGGAATGACACGAAGGAGAAAAATACTCCAAGAAAGACCTTGAAAGCTAACTCTATGATATAAACTTTCATACATTTCTTAATTACTGCAAAACTTTTTACTTCTTCAGCACAACTCTGACGCCTCTTATCAACATTCAATCTTTCAGCTTCACTAATAAAGTTAAAATCATCGTATCTCAACCGTGAAACTAGCAAGTTTTTGCACAATTTCCAGAGCCTCAGTCAGTTATCCACTTTACCCGGTTTGCCAGCCACTTTGGAAAACTTCGTTGAACCTGCTTTGATTCTTCTCCTGCCACCACAATGATCTTGATTCACACACACTTTTTTTCTACTCAATTTTGAATGCCACACACATGCTTCTTGTGATCTAATTGCAATTTCGCTCCTACTTTGCTAATGCTGATTGACGTTGATCTCTTCAAATCCACCAAATCCTCTGACATTACGCTATCTTATTAAGCAAGCACGGCTTTGCAAATGACACTGAACGCCAAAACCTTTTGTATCTTCAATTAGCTCAAATTATCTCCTTGCTTCACAAGTTTCTCTGATTCCCTGACTGAACACTAATATTAAATGTTATTAATTTTGCTAAAGCTCGCTAACAACTGTCATCTCACAATCTTTTCTTGTTTACACACTGACGCACGTGATTTTATATGCTTCTACCTGGTTCCGCCGCAACCAAAACACGCAACTTGATTTTCAAAGCTTTTCTCAACCCCACTATCCGGTAACTTACTGTTATTACACAAACGTAAACAAACCAGCAGAATTTTCAACTTCTCCAAGTCTCCACCCGCACCAACACACACGCCTTTGTTTATATCGACTCACCTGTGCTAAATTAAGCTCGCAGTCTTGCAGTTCCAGTGTTGTCTAAAAATCGACGACTTGCAGAACCCAACTGACTCAAAGCTCGACTATTCGCACATTCTTTCCTCTAAAAAGCCTTGGCCAATTTGCCAACATTCGCAGCACATACTGTAAATATACGGACGCACATCCACAGTCACAAGAACTACTCAATGACTCTACCCGATGTTTGATGCGCAGTTATCTGCGCAGCATGGACTACTTTGCACTTGATCAGCTGACCCCATTGTAGCTCATCCTGCAAGTCTGCGCAATGTTTACATCTTTTTTTCTTGTTCAAGTCCCAATAGCGTCATTCACCTTGGTTTGGGCGCGTGGGGTCTCAGCAGGACCCTGCGAAGGCTTTTGAGCGTCCTTCGCTATATCAAACTTGTATGTACTTGTTCTTTGAAATGCGACATTTCCATTCAAGATCTACTATCAATATCAACGATTTGTAACCTTGTTTAATCAAGCTCGTTTCACTAATTAATATGGATTCTAGCATTTCGAGTCAAAGCGTTGCATGCTGAAAGGATGTTGTGTGTAAATTTGTAGTCAAGTTGCATCGAATTCAGGTTACGAATGTACAAAAACAAAACTCTTCTTCTTATTACGTCAATGGCCAAACCAGCATTTCCTGCTCGTTCCCAGTGAAAGATATTGCACTCCCTTCACCCGATGACCTTGAGCGGGTTTCGACGATGAAAGCTGCTGGCAGCGTTGTAGGAAAGATTTGCTTACCGACTACTTTCCCTGGTCTCCTGCTTGAAAAAAGCCCGGAGAAGACCCGACCGTCACAAGTGGCTTCATCTAGCGGTGAAACGGTATCGTTCAGCCAGCGTCTTCGAAGTGAAGAAGGCTCATGGAGCCGCTTTGAGAGCTCCAGAAGAACGATAGATAGTGAATCTTGTTGGCTAGATTCAAGTGGATCCGTATATGCAGTTTCACAGAATCTAAGAAGAGGGAAACCCCTCTTTGATCTTTGGCAATGCTCTAGCAATGTGATAACACCTACGCTTGGTATTGCGAAATATTTCGCATCTTGTTTGCTGACCCATCGATGAACCACGGCGCCAAGAGCTAGAGAAAATGAAGCGACACGAGCTACAAGGAGGATGCCAATTGCACAATACCGAACGAACCACTTGCTGACCTTGGAACGGTTGTTTACTTACTCTTCTCTGATCCGAAGTCATCGCGACGATACAAGCAATTTTTGGCAGTGGACAAAACTGGTTGGCGGTGAACAAATTCAGATACATAGCGGCAACAAACATTTATTTTTTGCTGAGAGACAGGCTTGGTTGGGTGGGAATCACTTAATTTTAGAAGACAAAAATAGCTGGAGGAAACTATAAAGGCTAAACACAGTTGGCCGAGTACAGATACACTTTTGAAAGTTGGAGGAAATGGCAATGTGTACATTGGGTAACGTTAGAAAAATAATGTATTTTGTTGAGCGGAACTTGAGAACTAATTGTGAGCTTCTGAGAGATGTTTTATGGACTTAAGCGGCATTTTCGGCTATTAATGTATAAAATTCATCATGAATGAACTTGATTAACTCGTCGGCCATTTCTTGTTTGGGGAAAACAGCCGAGTCGACGCCGGTAACAAACCTTAGAGCTCCATCGTAGCTCAGGATGGTTACGCTAATACCTGTAGAAGTTGAAACAATTTTTTTAGTTTTGATGGGTAATTAGAAATAGAATCGTGAAAAACAAAATATAAATGGGACTTGCCTGTGCTGCCACGAAGCGGACCTCCAGTAAACATACAGTCAACTAATGGAAAGCCTCCGATGCCTTCAGTCTGAGCTGGAGGTCCGGGAAAGTTGGAGAGAATGACAGTGGGAAAGTAGCTTGACACAGTCAGCTTTGAAATGATCCAGGTGGGCAGAAGATTAAAGTACTTCAAAATGGCAAAATTGGCATACGGGCTCGGCGATTTCTTGAGTGCTTCGACGTACTTGTGGGCTTTTGCGAGTCTTGAACTTCCTTCCGCTTTACCAACCGGTAGACAAATGTAGCCGTAACTCCTGTTAACATATAAAATAAAAATATAGAATTTATACACGTTGCTTAATGTTTCCACGTGCAAGTTTTTATCCATTCCTGTCTTACCAATGATTGCACAATTTTTTTGGATGATTCGGCCACGGCAATGGCAAAATTGCGTGCATTTTCTTAGGAACTTGAACATTGTGCTTAATCATCATTTTTCGTATTGCACCAGAAATCGCCGCAACAATGACCGCAGTGAAACCAACGTCGTAAAGTTTTTTGATTTCTTTGATCTTGTCAGTTGGAAAGCGCTCTCCCCAGGCTTTGTAGATATGGCGACTCAATTTAGCTTCTGGAAGATGCCATGGATTCACGTCATAGGAGACGAGACCTTGTTTGAAAAACTGGTACGGCAAGTCCAAGGCAGCTCCAATCCGAAATAGCGTCTCTTGCCACGGTTTCCGCTCCACAACCCTCGGTTTCTGTATCTTTTCCATTTCACCCGCAAAAATGTACTTCATAAAGACTTGCATCATTGAAATGCCGTCAGCAAGCCCGTGATGGAACCGAAAGACGTAGAGAAACTTGGGTTTCTCTGGATCCTCCACCTTCCTAATTAGACAATTTTTCACCAACACTGCTTCCCATGGACTTTTTCCCTTGGGAAAAGGCTTGCTCTCCATTTCTGCCACTAGCTTGATAAAATCTTCTTCTGTGATGACCACGTCTGGATCCGCGTCAGCGTTATAAATCTTTACATGGTCCTTGATGTCAAAGTTGGGGTCGAATTTCCACCAAAAGAAGCCCATCCATTCAGAATAGTAACATCGAAGTTTGGGGTGCAGATACCTCCCAGATTTTGTTTTCCCGTTTATCAGGTCGTGGAGGTAGTCGGTGGCAGTTTGGGCGCTGAGGCCGTGGTGGAAAGCGCCCATTCCGACAATAGTACACAAAGGACGTTTGTGCATATCGTCGACTGCCAAGACGGGGTTCTTGCCTGTTTAAAACCGATAGTTTTTTACATTTTGTTCATGTACTTTTCTTCATCAAAGAGCTCAAAATTTTGCAAAATTTCAAGAGCTATACAGAAGTGGATTTACCTCCCATGATCTTGGTAACATCTTTGCGAAACAGTTTGGTAAAGCCTATCAGAAACCATCTCCACGCAAAGGCTGGTATTGACACCACCACAATTATCGGTACCAACACCACTATGAACACAATTAACGATAGGATCGATAACACCAGTTCTAACAAATTGATGGCTTTCCCACTGACCGTTTTTGCCATTTTTTCACTGCCTTGAATTTGAACAAGTTTCACAATATCTTGGAAAAAAACTACATTTCTTTCTTGGATTAGTTTCCAGTGGCTCTAGTTTCGCGTGCAACTTTGTTCCATGACTGACTTTTCCACGACGAAGGATGATCAAGTTTGCCAAAATATTTTTTGTTATGCGATCTTGGTTTTTGCACATGTGCTCGTCGAACTAGTACTGATTTCTGCACTTGGTGGGTCAAAATCTCACTTGATAATGCAAAACCAGAAATTGTTACGCTTCAAGTAGCCGCTGCATTTTGGCACAAAAAGCGTTGATATACTGAAGCTCAAAGACTCATACAAGCGCACATGCGTCCATTATGGTCAGGTCTAACTCAATAATAATGCACTTTTAAAGAAAGACATTTGAAGATTAAGGGAATCGTGTCAAGTTGAGAAACGAACTGCTCTTATATATGCATCCTTTGAGTTGCCTTTCGTCCACGCATTTTCCCATAATAAGATTCATCAGGGCCGCAGGGTCGACCGTATAAAATGATATGTAACTTTTGACCCACAGTTCTCACGTATCATTTTGCCAATGTGTAGTTTTGTTGGCTTGATTTCCATATACACACTCTGATGATAGCTTACGCTCCGCCTATACGAATTTGCCATTTCTCACTCTCAGCAATCAGGCTTGAGATACTCAAGTCAAGTCAGTCATGTCATACATGAGAACTGTGATTAATTTATAAGGATGCGTAAAAGGTAGGCTCATTAAAGTACTTGTACGACGAGAGAGCTCATATCGCGAACGTGTAATTATAAAAATTGCCACATAAACACCATACACCATAATTGAGCCTTTGAGCTTGAAAATGACACCTTATGAGGGTGAGCCGTAAGATGGGTAAAAATTTAGAACCAAATTTTTGTGTCGTTTTAAATTTAATACTAATTCCATATACTGACTGCTATACTTGAGAGGGAGTTATGTTATTGAGCTGAATTATCTGTGCAAGACTTGCAAAATAAAATTACAAGAACAAGGATTATACCTAGGACTACACAAACAGCGATTGGAATTATAATGGTTATCCAAAAATCCTTGGCAATGATATTAACAATCCCTTTCTGTCGCACATCGTAACTTTCCAGGTTTTTCAAGGCTTTGGCTGGTGGATGTGAAGGGATGTTGAAGGAGTTGTAGACGATGCATCGCCAAGGGCCTTCGACTGCTTCGGTTGCATTGGTGATTTTTAGCTCACTTGAGCTCTCTGATGATTTAACCTGAAACGGTATTACTTGTGTATCACTTTCCCGATTGATTAATTAATTATGTTTTTAATGCCAACATGGTCTAACCTCTAATCCTGGGTATCCGTCCAACTTGCAAGTTTGACCAGAGCCACAGGGATAGCGTTTACACTTGTCCTTATCATCCCAATTTTCCTTTTTGCAATCCTGCGGCCCGGTCCATTCGAACTTGAATGGAGGCCCGTGGTTCTTCATGTCGAAACCTTCATGGGGCCGGTTCATGTACATCAAAGTGCATTTGACAGTTTTCTTGCTCCCGTAGTAAACTTGAACAGGGTAGTCGACAACAGAAAAAGGACGAACAACTACATGGAAGACATGATCGCCACCCGAATGTTTGCAGAAAATTGTTCTGTAGAAACTTCGAGCGTTGACAGGCTTTGAGACAAGGTTAACTGATTCATACTCCTTGTCGTTGAATTTCTGCATTTCGTCTTTTTTATCTGAATTCGCCATTGTCCATCTGCAAATCTTGCCACTTGGAGACTTGAGTTTTATGACAACGTCTTGCCAGTTGACAATTACAAGGGTCCCAGCTTTGTAATCTGTCATTTTCCCCTTGATGTACGTTTCCAAGCCGGCATACGACGCCATGCTTTCTTCTTCTGATCCAGCAGCATCCTTGGTCTGTGGTGGTTTAGAACTTTGCTCGCTTCCATTCCCATTTGAGGCATCTTGACTATCACTTGTGCTCCCGACACCTTGACTATTGTTTGTGCTGCCACTTTGAGCATCCACACCGGCAACAAGGCTTAACAGGGACACGACGATCAGAAACCCCCAGATTTTTGAGGCCGTCATCAGCTTGGAAGTTTCGATCAAATACCACCATGACGGCTGCTTGAAAAACAAAGTTCTTAAACGTTTATCATGTCGTCGTCGTCGTGGTCCGTGAATTTGTTTTAAAGCCACTTGATCCAGAAAATGTCGACATTTTGACTCTGACCCCGTTGTATGGTTTTGATGTATATTTGATGACCAAGAGTTCATTTCTGCAGACATACATCTTGCTCTAAAAATAATGACACAATTTCAATCTTTTCACGTTACTCCAAAGCTCAACTGTTCAACTGACCTAAATGAGAAAGTTCATGCAATTTGGTGCACTGGACGTTCAGTCCTGGCAGTATATTTCACGGAACATTCAATCGAAAATACAATTTCCTTCTCGACGCATGAAACAGAGCAATAACTTGTATTGGTTCAGTACAAGCTTCAAAAACAGTTACAACTTTTTGGACGTGTCCCGTTCCAAGTTTAGAATTTTGGAGGTCAAAAGGACTTGTGGGATCCCAAAACAAAGGCGTAATTGGAAATAAAATAGCGGAAACTTGTTAAATCTACTTGAACTTCACGGTTTGAAAGACGCACGTGTCAAGTCATATTTCGTTGCGGGGCAACCTGATTAAATCAGTAATAATAACACCAACAAAATCAGTTACCGTTAATCGAGCATCTTCAAACGGTCAGTTGCCTCTGGGTTAATCAAATCCCAGAAATAATGTCAACACATGCCAGGACGGTCTTATACTAGAAATTGTGTTATTAAACAGTATCCCAGGTACAGGAAACACATTTATGCAATTATGTAAGTTTATGCCAGTGTCTGTGTACGTACATACACTCCCAACACCTGAGCTTCAGCATAATTCGTAGAGGATACCGAATACCGAATTCTTAGGCCAAATCTGGCCACAATGAATACAAGTTATTATTGATACCATCTGATTCCGCCTGCGGGTTCGACCAACTATATATTAAGAAGCGGTAATTGCAATCATCAAATTAGTCGCACATTTGTTCCCGCTGGAATTGGACGGTGAACTGTTACAAAAATGGCAAAAATTTTGTTGATAGCCTGTATTGCCGTTTCGGCCGTTGCTTTTGCATGGGCGCAATCGCAAGTCGTCACAAGGGCTGCCAGAACCACATGGGCCCCACCAAGAGGCATCAAGGGCGAAGGCATCGCTTTCAAACTTTCCGCCATGTACGGTCTTTTGGAAGAGAGAAAATTAGAGTTAACTTAGCGTCCAATTGTTAATAAACTTTATTCTTGTTTTGCAGCAACTTGCCAGGCCAAGACTTGACCAGATACAGCGATCCCTATGTTGAAGCTTACGTCAAAGATTCTTTTTTCCGTGGATTCGAAAAATTCGGAGAAACCGCAGTTTCCCGTTGGACTCGTGATCCAGACTGGAGTGAAACTTTCCATTTCAAGTACCTCAACGGTACCAACCAGGCAAGTTGCTAATCAACCAGTATTTTGAAACCCCTGAGGATTTTTGTGTAATTTTACCGTTTATCTCAACAGCGCTGGCGCTTCATCGTCCGAGATTACGACATTGGCTGGAACGCTGACGAAAAGTTGGGCAGCGTAGAAGTCAACGTTGAAGACATTGTTCACGAATTGAGAAAGGTGAGTCCTGATGGATCTCTCAGAACCGCTACCGAGCCACTCAAGCTTTTCCTCAACAACCCGAAAGGTGGCGTTCTCATTTTGAAGCCAGTTCCATCTCCATAAATGTACGTAATTTTTTGAGGCTCCAGTTGTTTGAGTTGTTATCATTGTTTCGATTAATAAAAACATGGAGTAATTACATGTAGATTTATATATTGCTTTGTCCTATAAGAGAATCACAACAACAAATACATAGTTCAAGTGTGTGGTAATAAATTAAACCTTTTGCCCTAACCTAAACTAGCTTTACTTAAACTACACATTCTGTTCTAAGTTTCTGTGGACCCAATACTTTTAACATTTGCCGAATAAGTTATTATTACATGGGATAATTATTGCGATGAGTCGTGTATGTGTGTGTTCATTCTAAGACCAAAGTAAGTCACTTTGTAATTCAATGTAACTTTAAAAGTTTATTATCATTCAATGTCACATTCTTCTTCCACTTCTTCCGTTTCTTCTTTCTTCTTGCTCCAAAGGCTTGGAGCCAGGATGAACACGCTTGAGGCCAAAACACCACCGCCAGCTACCACAAAAGACCACGTGTTCGTGTCAGTCAAATCGTATAT
>JAQGBJ010001579.1:0-21946 GCA_034698345.1 Sphaeridia pumilis | reverse complement strand
TAGAGACAGTCTTCACTTTGATTTGATAGCAGTTGATAAACTTGCGTTAATTTTGTATACTTGAGCAAAGGCATTTTGGACAAAGAGTGCGAACGGTTGGCAATGTTGGGCAGCACCTGCGGACAAACGGGTCCAAACTTATCCGCCATTCTGACGCCTTGCCAGTGTGAGGGGGTCAGCGGGGGCATAAATCGAAGAGACGCCGCTGGAGCCGATGCGTACGGCACGCCCAGGAACCCTTCCACGTCCCGCGTCAAAGTCCCGCTTCGGGGCAGAATTATTCCGCGAAGGCTCCCGTACGCTGTTTCCACCAATCGAGCACTAAAATTCAAGTCAAAGAAAAGTCAGCTTCGGCTCAAATGTTGATGCCACTGTTTTTCTTCAAGAGAATGCAATAACAATTGCTGGGCTTTAAAAAAGCGAATTAAGAGTTAAGAAGAAACATTGTGATGATGAAAAGGTGGTTTGGGAGTGTAAAAGAAATTTCGTTACAGATTGGATGGGATTAGTTGTTGGAGGAGAGGCTGAGAAAGTTGTGTGCAAGTGTGGACATGTTGTAAAGCGGAGGCTTAGCAGGATTAGGTTGTTACCTGTATTGGATTTGCGGAAGACATGTCGGGGGACACGAGAGAAAGCAGAGGAGGACGCCCAAGTGTAAACAGACGGGAAGCCATCCACTGGCAGCGTTGGCGAGCGAGCCCAGCGACATGCTTCAGCAGCACCAGCAGCCCGGCCCGAACCACAGCAGCAGCGCAGCACACTTGCAAACAAGACGTCGTTCCATATCAACACATTCCCACCTGCAAACTTGAAGCTTCCGGAAGCAACTAATCACGCATTATTCTTTCATGAGTCTTCGTTCAATGATGTTATGTTGTCGTCCGAGTCGTCGAAAAACTTGCGGTTCACCACCAACCAACCTTGATGAGAACGATACAAGCAGAATGGAGCAAGTCCAGCTTCAATTGAGACGGTTCCGAGGGCAGGTGTCGGGTCTCGTCATGTAAAACTGATTTGAAAATCACCACAAGGACCACAAAAAGTAATTGACTTTAGTGTCCGGTTCCAACTTGTTATTCACATTACAACGTTGTAGAAGTCAAGTGGCGACGAGGATCGTTTGTAAAAGTTTTCTTCTTCTTGTAGTATCCGCAAGTACGTCTTCAAAGACACAAGTTCGACAACGAGAAAGAAGACGAAGACGAGAACCACTTTTGACACCAGTCGTGCTTCTTGGAGATAGCAGAAATCGAGTCTCTCTTGGTTCTTCGGTAGAAGGTATAAAAGTTGCTCTTCCTTTTGGCCTAGGAATTTGCAGGGCCGACAATGAAACCAAGAAAGACACCTAGTAAATTTTACAGGATGAAATTCCTCGAGTTTGAAGTCGTCCACTGAAGACGTTCCGGTATGCAAGAAGGCAGAGGAGAGGAGACGAGCAGACAAACTTTTTCGCCGTCTTACATTTCCATCACGTACTTGGGCTTACAATCAAATTACCAAAGTTTTACTCCTCTTCACAAAAAAAGCAAAGAATGTGTCGGTCAGAAACAAACAGGCTTCGAATCAAGGTTCTCCAAGTACCACGACCAGTAGTAACAACTCTGATTTTCAACTCTTTTTACTACATCAAAAAGACTCGCAGCACCAAAATCCAGCCAGGCTCACTTTTACTTCCGTCTGTCCGTATCTCATTCGCCTTGAATTTGTTTACAGACACACTACTTCTTTTTCCCGTAGCAAGAGTCAGGATAGAAGAACCAAGAGCAAAGTAGCAGAAAACAGTTGAATTTATGTAATATCTCTCACAATAATCTCCCTTTTAACTTTGTTTTTCTTGAAAGTGGTTCAAACAAAGTTGATGCTCCTTCGCTTCTATAAGCGCTCCTCTCACCTTTACCAAAATTCCAACTCAACAAACTCTTATTGCGAAATTCCTCGGGTTTTCGTAAGTATCTTTCCCTACACTTTCACACGTCCAAAAGTCAATCAGGAAAAGAGTTTCAGAATTTCAACTTGTTTGTGTATGCATGTGTCTGCGTGACTTCGTCAAATACTTGACCACTTTCTTCTTCTTCTTCTTTCTTCCAGCCGCTATGTTTACAAAGAATCCTTTGAAACACGGGACGCTTCAACGATCCGCGCTGTCCTCAACTTTTCTGACCAGTTACTTGTTTTTTCCCTCGTCCAACTTCTTGATATGCATGAAACGATGGCTTTTTTCAATCAAGCATACACTTTTTCATTCCGGACTTGAATAATCCCTCGCCGAGCTTATTCAGTATTCCGAATGTCCACTCCAAAGTCCAAAGTCGCTTCAATCTTTTCTTCGCATTTATCTCTTGGACACTGGCATCGAATCTGTAATGACAAAACAAACAGAATTAGCAATAGCAACATGACTGTTCCCAGAAAAAAAGTCCGCATCCGCTCTTCTAAATTTCCAACTTCCGAAAACTGAGACACAGACACACAATATATACAGTTTGTATAATTTTAACTCTTTTTTCTCGTTCCAGCATTCATGAAAACTATGCCAAGTAAGCAACATGAAATACTTATGATATCTGAACGGCCTGTGAAACAAAAAGCAGCTTTCTGACTCGTTCAAATAGAAAAATATGGCTGTTTTTCTGCAACCCATCCTTGTTTTTATCGTCTGTTTGGATTCCAGGAAAAACTTGGCTCTGCAGAAACATGCCTTTCGCCACAACCCTCACGCAGTTCACATGGCCATTCTTCGTCTTCTCAATGGCTCTCGAGCCCGTTAAACTTGTATAAATGCCCAAACAAGACGAGTGTAGCTGTATACGGCCAAGTCGTTGAAACTTGTGAATGTTTCACAAAATTTCAGGCAAGAAACCAGCACTTGTGTTTGGTTGGTGGTCCTTTGGAAAAAGTGGAGGCGAGTTGGCGACCCAGTAATTTAACAACAGTGGGGCCCATTAGTCGCAGTCAAGAATACAGGAGAGGATTCCTTCTTTTCTTTTGCATTCTCTTCAAGTTTGCAGGACAAGATTACGAAAAGTCAGCGGAGGAGCAGTCAAAAAGAAGGGCACTCGAAGGCCGCCACCGAGAACCAAGCCGGCCGACCGAACTCATTTTATCCGTACATGAAAGAGAGAGGAAAGGAAGAAAAAAGACTGAAAATGGGAGGCAAGCCAAAACTTTCTCCCATTACCTCTCATCCTGTTTCGCCATTTCCCTCTAATTTCAGACATGCTTCCCTTTGCATCGTGTATTCTTTCCCCACTTCTCCCCCACATTTAAGCTGCAGCTAAATGGCTCATCGAAAAAAAGAATTGCCGCCAACCATCATCTCTTGAGCGTCTTCTACGTGACTTCCGCCGCAGCCCATTTTTACATGCACGTCCCAATAATCGCGTCCCTCCATGAAACAGCTGGCAGAAATTGGGTCTCCAGGCGTCCTTTTCACGTTGACACACAATCGCTAAAATAACCGTTTCTCCCTTTACTTCATCGCAAATTTTATCTCTGCGAATTTTTGCAAACTCTGTTCACGTAGTTCTTCCTGTCACTTGCATTTTTGCAATTCCCAGTCGCAGACTCCCTCATGATTATTCTTCTCCGCTGTTCCAAGAATCTCTCCTCTTAAAAATTTCATACTTTCGCATCCAAGCAAGTTGGAGTTTGGATAGCAAATTTCAAAGTTTTCACCATATATATTCCAGCCGAAATACACGTTTCCACATTTTTGTAGAGCAAGACTTGATGACGTCGTACAGCAAACGCGCTGCTCGTTGATATCGTTTCAACGCTTCATCAAGCGCAGACAATCACAGTTTTGCCCATGAAGATAAGCAGCTCTGGCGATTTAATTAACGTTTACGGTAATGTGAAGAGAAATGGCGGCGGAGAGCCTTCCAAAGTTTGTTTTGTTGTATAAAATCCATAGAAAAACATTTACTAGCGTTTCCGTAAACACATATACATGTTTCAATTCACAGTTTGCAAGAGACATGTTCTTCTGGTATAACAACAACAGAAACGTATGTTTCCAAAGTCATTTACATTAAAAGCACGCGCTTTTGTGGCGAGACTTGCGGTTTTATCAACAGAAACGCTATTATAGTTTCGTGAATGCCAATGCTCTGCTCCTGTGGATGTGGCACTATTTCTATTATCCACCGGAAAACGAAATGACCGTCCGCGGTCTCCACTAAAAACCACATCACAAGACCTGACCTTGCGAATTTTATTCACAACCAAACAATCATCCTTTGAGCCAACAATGAGACTGCAAGCACACACAGCCTTTCAACTTTCCATTTCATTTACGTCAAATCCACTCAAATTAGTCCTCATTTTTGGTAATCTTCAAAAGTGCTCCACCAATTTTTCATTTTTGGCCCCCATTCCTACAGACGGGGTTGTGCAACATTCCGCCAAAATTTTGCCTCTGTAGCTTTACTTGAATCTTGTAAGCGGAAGTGTTCATAATTGAATAAGCGACGAAATACTTCCGCAAAGTAATCTTGAAATAAGTTTCCGTTCAGGGAGGGCAGCAACGACGGTCTCACTTGAAACGGAAAGTATCGCAACAACTCGTCCTCGGCAGAGACACATGCAACTTGTAAAACATAATATTTCCTGTTACAAGTGCTGGAAAAATTTCGTAAGACACCTTCCTCATGTTTTCCTCGTTATTTCTTGCTCTCACTGCAGCAGCCAAAGTGCGTTTGCCACGTGAGAAGATATTTTTGATCTTGGCGCTGTCGCTACCAATTTCCTAGTTTCCGTTCTAACGGTTATTTCCTCCCGTGAGGCATACATATTCTGCTCCTCCTGCCGCCACCACAAAAATCATCCCAACTTTCCCACTTTTGGTGTTTTGTATACGTACACTTTCCCTCGGCATTTACGTACCTTTTTGCTCGCACATTTACAATAACTGCTCTACCTCTTCCATTCAGTTACATAAAAAGTTGTAACGCAAAGTGCGACTTTTAATTTCCAACTTTTCATCCAGCCAAGTGTACAAACAAGTATATATATACAAACGGCCATGTTCCCAGTCCATTCACTTATTATTTCACCATGTCAGTCCTTCTCCATACTTAAACAGACGCTTGCATACAACCTTCGGATGAAGCAAATGGAGATAAAAGTATCTGACAAAATTTACTTGTATATATATTCGTTCAAAATTCACAGAAAATCGCTAGTCGCCAGAAGCCAAAACATCCAGAAGAGACGAATACTGGTAAGCACAGCTAACTTGGTTCCTCGTCTGACGGCTCGTAATGATATACAACGGCCTTCTTTCGTTTGTTCTTATCTTATTAAGTTGAAAGGGAATATTACACGCTTTACTTGGTCCACATGAAAGGAAAAAAGTCCAATTGCTCCTTTCACTCACTGACTTGGTTAACAAGTCTGCCAGAAGAAGCGATCGAGAGCCTGCTTTCTCTACATCTCCACGGACGGCAAGCAAACTAATAATTATTCCGAGCAGGCAGTGTAAACACACTAACTGCGTGATCAACTGTAGATCACAAATTCTTTGCCTTCCATCAACTTATATTCATTCAAGCCTCCTCCTCAATCCATCTCCAGTCAACTTGACTTCACAATTTGCAGGCCCGCTCCACTCGTTAGTTACCGCAAGAAACTCAACTTTGTAATGCAGTAATTTCCACACTTGATTCCAGTCCTAGCAAACACTTTTCAATTTGTTCATTTGCCCATAAAATTATAATTTGAAAAACCTGTGCCCAAGGATGCTAATTTTACTTTGTACCAAAAGGTTTACTTGGAACAAAATTACTCAGCATCCATATTGACAAACAGAAAATAAAATTCAGCGCTTGAAAAAATTAAAGTCGCCACATTATTGGCAAGGAGGTGAGTCTACTGGAATTACACGGGCTACCAGTCCGTCGGCTTGTCCATGCTTTCCAGTAGTGCGTTAAAGCTCCAGCCTATTTCCTGATTAACGCTGTATGGTTCATGCCACTAACGATTTCTATCAAGAAATTAGACCAAATACACAGTGGAAATACTTTAACGTACTACATATTTAATCACCTTCAATCACTCAAAATCTTTACAACAAGATGCCCACTGACATCAACTGACTGACACTTCAGTCCGTAAATTACCTGACTGACTGATCCCGGCTCTGCCTGCTCACTACATTATATACCATTGCATGAGGTCAGACAGTCGGATCCTTCAATACATTACACAGTACATAATCATCAGGTCACAACGTTTCCACATTGCTTCCATGTATTCTCATGTACTGAGATCATCACATATGACCTGCAATCATTATTTCGCAATCATCATTGTCAACACAATGATGTCACTCTAAAGTAATTTATAAACAAATGATCATCCTCACGTCCGTCTCCAACGTACATGTTAATGATAAAAACTTGCTAAAATATCTAAATTCACCTTGACATTTCAGCAGAGTCAAACAGCAAAATAAAGGTAAATTAAATTTCTAGCATCCCGCCTATTCTGGTATATATTAATGGACCTCGAGATGACTATTTTCTTATCATCAGCACAGATGGACACTTTAGAAAAAATCGCCAACAGGAGATCATCTTTCTGCCTCTATTGTCAAGGTAAGAAAGAAGAAAAAGAAGTATTGCATTATACTGAAGAAAAAAGAAGGTCGGAAGTAGGAGCTGGGCACGGTGAAAGCAGCTTACTTTAGTTGCAAGACGGAGAAAGCTTCTTTTTATTTGCTTTATCGCTGGACGGAACGAGTACAAAGCAAAAATTCATCGCTTCCAGCAATTCCGCCGCTCCCACCGACTGATGAGCATTAACAAGTTGAGAAGAAGAAAATGATGATGAGAAAATGAATGCTTAACGGTGGTAGAACGTCAAAAAGAGCTCTGTCCTGTTACCAAAACAACCTAAACTCGCTGTCTATTCTTTTCCAACTCTGCCTTTTGTTCGGTGAGAAAGAAGAAGACTCAGTTTCCTGGTTAGCGGACAGTTTCTGTTAATGTCTCGTCTTCGGCCGTGGATATGATCTTGTCCTCGTTTATGGATTCACCCTTTTCTCTGTATTTACTTTTGTTTCTTTCCCATTACGCACATCACATCTTCTCCACAGCCGGCGACTTCTTTGTTCCTCTGCACAACACAAAATGACCGAGTTTGTAACACGAGACTTTATTCTATCAAATCCTTTTGTTCCCCAAACAAATTTAGTCGACACAATACACTTGTCTCTTTCTTTATTCTTCCAGCTCCTTCCAGCTCATCCGCCGCGACTTTTTCAAAATAAGAACCAACTTTATTCACCTTTCTTTTATTTCCGTCTGAATAAAGACATGCCAAAAAAGCTGCTGCTGGCTGCGTGGAAAAATTACTAAAAATGAACCTCCACTAGCCTGTAATCAGTAAATTCCAACAAAGTGTAATTTCCAATTATGACAGCTTTCTCAATTCGTCATCTTCTTATTCCCCCCAACTGATAAGCTCAGTCAATCATGAAAACGGCGGAGAAAGCTGCGCTTCTTTTTTACTTTTTCGTCTTTGTCCTGGTGCATCAGGTGCTGTATAGAAATCTGGCGAAAGATCTCGACGAGCTGATGAATGTATCTGATCATCTCGAGTCATAACTGGTGGGCGTTGAAAAGAACATTTTTTTCTACAGACGTTCAGATTGCGTTGTGGCGATTAATTGGGCAACTACGTGCCCTCAGTAAAAATGAAGCCGCCAGGACTTGTGTGTTCGTGACGTATTTTCTATTAGTGAACTCGCTGTTGGGAATGAACACTATAATCTGCTGTCATGAAAAGCCACAACTTTCCTCGGCACGTTACAGCCGTTTTTGTGAGACGACGACGATGGCATACAGTCATAGAGTTTGTTCGTGGGCACTGCGACCGCAAAAGGACCAAGAACGAACGAGTTCCATCTCAAAATTACGGAAGACTATAACTTTAAGCCTGGGACTTGCAAAAGTTGTTTTCTTCATTTCTTTCCAAGACAAACTTGTCTCATCAAGAAAATGGTCCCGTCTAATTTTCTATGATCCGTGTGGCATGAAAGATATTACAGAATTTTTCCTTGGAACCAACTAAAATTGTCTCTTTTGAAAGCTCATTCCGATGTGACATGTGGGCTGGAAGAAAATGTCGTCAATTACTTTCTCACTCTTCCTCTATGTTAGCCGCCCAATCCCCGGCTCCTACCTTTCTATTGAGTCTAGTCTTCTGTAATCAGCTAACAACCATACAAGTCACTATAGAGCTTTTCACCGCTGTTGTCATGGGCATCAGTGTCTCATTTCATCTCAAAAATCCTTGGCTTCTCGTCTAGCAAATACAAAATTGCGCCACAGTTCTTAGAAATACTATAATATCTACTCTCAATGATATTCAATTGAATGAAGCTACCTAATATAATAATAAAAATCTTGAAAATTGGAGATTCAGTATACCAAAACGCACCAGGTTGTAAAAAGAGTGGATCTAGTCTCTCGCTCCAGCTTCACAACCTGCAAATAGAAGAATGTACGAAATTAGAGTCAATCCTAGAAGCAAATAGTAAGATAATTTGGTTTCAAGCAGGTTACACTGTTCAATCAAGCGCCCATGCGACAGACCTCGTGCGTCATGGTGAATTGAAGTAATTTCATTTTGGCATATGAACATTCTTGTACGTATTGTTTATTATTACAGAAAGCTTGGCTGGTTCAAAAACACAAAGGGTGAAAGCTAGTGCGGATATGGTGAACTACGGGAGGAGCATTTTTCAAAAAGTCAGCTTGCAGTACATCATGAGCTACATTATGATAGCGGGCTTCCGCCAACAGCCCGAACCTGCCTGGCTCCCTGTAATAAGTTCATTTTTCCCTTTCAAACTTGCTCAAGTTGTAAAGGCCGCGGCAATAAATCATGTCCGGTTTCCACCAGCAAGCTCAACCTTCCAGTTCTGCTGCTCTTGTATATCCACCTTCTTCCTGACCTTGTCCTTTTTTCACTGACTTTAGCTGTCTTTAGCAGCCCAACTTCCCATCTTGCGTATATTAAAATCCTAAGATCAAAACAACAATTCTCCAAAACTTGCCAAAAAATTAAGCTAAAAACACTTGCATGTTGCTCAACTGGCTTTAGACCTGCAACCTTCTAATAGAGTCAACATCTTGAAAATCTCCCGGTTTCGCAGTTAAATGGAAGCCGCGGAAAGAGCCCAAACTTTAAAGTGAAGTACGATTGTTGTCTGAATCCATGTATGTATTTTGATGGTTTTGAGAAAAACGACAGGAATGGTGATGCAGGTATAATGAGAATATGTATTTTTGTGGACGAGTGAAAAGGGCACTTTTGTGCCGACAACTTTTCAACTGAATAAGATTTGTCCAACAAAGTAACTATCGGAGGAGAAGAAACGAAAGTTTTTTCATTCGTCCTCACCTCTTTGACTATTTTTGGATGCTTTCCCCGCCGACTTTTTTCGTAGGTACCCAAAGAATCGGAAGCGGATGATAAAAGTAGAGCTTACACAACAAATATTCAGAGAGCAGAGCCCAGAGAAGCAACTATGAAAAATATACGAGGACCGGAATCCACTTTTCGCAACTTTTGCATCACACATACTTTTTTCTTTCCTCGTTCAACGCCATTTCTCCATTCGCTGCGTTCCTCCACGGCTGCATAATGCGACAGTTGTTCCTCGCCGACTATGCATTCACTTGCCACATCCAACTTGACTTACCAAAGGTTGACTTATCGATTCAATCAAATAGTTTAGACTCCACACAACTTTCCTTTTTCCTTCACTTTCTCCGATTCTGTCAGAACCTTTGAAATCTATTTGCAAAATTCACCTATTCAGCTTGCTCCTCTGCATTGTCATCTTTCACATGTTGTTACGACTTTCCCCAACAAACAACAGATCCTGTCAATTCGAATCAGCTTATAATAAAACTTGAGTTACCGAGTCTTTGAGATGGATTTGCAGCTGAATGAATGTGTGCTTTCGATATTTCACGGTAAACGAAACAGAAAAGACAACAGTTGGGTCGGTCGGCTGTCTTGTTCTCAGGATTAGGTGTTACATGAGCCGTCTCATGGTTTCACGCCTTGTTATTGGCATCTGGTGCAAGGTGAAATTGCTTTGACGGAGAGGTAATTTGATCCCTGTTCGAGAGCACATTTCCGAATTAAAATGGCTTTTCTAGACACATGAAATCACCTCTCGGAGGAAGCTTCATCCCAAGTCTGTCCTAGCGAACTAGCGACATTGCGACATCTCAACACAGAAAAGCTTCTGTCCGACCGCGGGTGTCGATTTGCACTTTCATAAATATGCAGACAAGTCAAGTGTTCCGGAAACAGACTAATGTCGAACGGCGACGACACTTTGACTTTGGTCGCCTATTTTCGCTCCTGCAAAGTCGAGACGTTCTAAAGCTATCCGGCGGCTGTAAGCTATAGTTTCCGCGACCCACACGATGAAATCCCTCCATATTGGCGACCATCAAAATCTGCATGACATCCTCTTTTCGGCTGCCAACTTGCAGTTGCCGTCGTCGCCGCTGACATTTTGAATACGTTATTCAGCAAGACATTTCCTTGTGGGCCATAGCCGAGGAAATGTGACGAGATGATTTTGGACAGGAAGACGACAGGATTCACGACAGCCTTATGAGCCGCTGGAGCTGCTGCTGCTGGAGAGAATTCATCCGTCAACGGCAGTCACGGACTTGCCATAGTAATTTCAGCCTTGAAGCCGGCCTGATTGCCCATAAGGACTCAATTGCTACGCTCAAGAAGAAGAAGAAGAAAGGCTCTTGTTCCCACCGATATATTTTCTCCCCAACATTCCTTCTCCTTGCTCTATTTCTCAAGAAAGACCGATTTTCTCCTTAATGCGCCCTTAACGCATGGAACCCGCGTAAACTTGAGTCGGCTTCCTCGCCACAGCCTCTTCGAACAACTGGACTAAAAGTCGCCTGCGAATGTCTCACATGTGCACTGGTCTCGGCTATACGCCGCCACGTAACATTCTCGTCCAATGAACCAATTTTTCCACAACACATCACATAAAAGCCCTTTCACCGCCGATTCACTTATGCCCGGCTCACGTTCATGGCCTTCCTTCGTCCTACCAGACGCTCCCTGCATATGTGAATGAGACGGCTTTTTTTGCTATTCTTTTTCCTCGTTGAAACACCCGCGCAATATAGTCACTCATCAAACTTTCTTCCGCTTCATTCAGTCCATTAGTTTTTTCAACTTTCTTCTGCATAAACGCGATCGACTAACCAGCCAGCAAAATGTCCCTCATTTACCTTGCCTTGAAAAACGCATCGAGTCATTAGACGACTTGCCGAATTTTATTGTGCGCCAGGTGAGTCAGTCCGTCGCGGGCGCTGATGGAGAAATATATATTTGTGAAAAACTTGTCGAGCTGTGAATTTGACACGTTCATTTCCCGAAATGCGGCAATTACTCATCGCGAAAAGACACATTGTGGCAATGTTCTCCAAGGACGTCGACACACTCGGCCTTAACGAGATGCAGCCAATTTATCACGCGCCCAATCAATAACAGACATTACCCACATCAGCTGCAAACAACACAAAAGTCATGTTTCATCCACTCGAAATTGTATTCTTTCTCACGGCTTTTTCCCATGCCCGTATAAAGAAGGTGTAAACCAAGTCTTGGGGTCGAAAATTGTAATCTTGGTTCCCACCCCGTCCCTTCGAGACTCCAAAGAACAAACAAGGCGTTTAAAGCAAACCTGTATAATGTCATGTCGACTGAGGGAAAGAATGCCCAAAAAATAGCGATTAGACGAAGGCAAGTGCGGCTAATGTTGTAGTCGAGGCCGCTGATTCATAAGACAGGAAATGACAAAATCCTCTTCCTCACGCGCCAAGATTTACCTTGACTGAAGGGAGTCCCCAAGTAGTAATATCCAGTGTCGTTATTTGTTTTCTTGACGGCCTTTGTTTATGCGCAACTATTTCAAACGACACAGTTTCGACTGTCATATTTCTTACTGCCTCGTCTGACGCTTGGGGAAAGCTGCCGCCGCAGGTAACCTGAGAAATGTAAATGCGGCTGAAATACATACCGTCAGCCCAAACCCCGCGCTTCATCCTTTCATCTTTGAGCCCTTGGTTTGGTCTTCGCTCGCCAATCTTGCGAAGCAGTTACATAGTTGGTTCTGCAGAAAGGTAAGCGGCGGAGAACTGAGAAGGCGACAACATCGGCGACTTGCACAAAGGCTCAAGGGAACAAGTCGTTAAACTTCCGACGGCCAAAACAAGAGTTTATTGCTTTCCTCCAAGTTTTTAAACAGAGCCAACTCACGGCACCCGCCAACTTTGTATACACTTTGTTTGCGCTCGAATATTTTAGCGAACCCTCGAGCCTCAACTTGCTCCAAACACGGCCCACCGCGTCCTCGGCAATATTAGCAAAACTTGAGACACAAAATCCTGCTCAACAAAGTCTTCTTATAGCAGAATCACACATTTTATCCTGCCTGAAAATTGCATCAATCGTTACAAAAATTTTAGGAGCGCCGTTAGAAGAACAATCATGTGGGCCGCTACTATGAGACGAGTCAGTCGTTGAAGCAGATTTTGCAACCGGCTTGAAGATCACGTAATATCAAATGTCGTTGATGATGCCGTGCATATTTCTCCGGAGACTTTCAGGGAATTCGACCGAATGACGGAATAAGGTGAGTTTTGCGCCCATAAGCGTCGCAGGGGTAGGAAATTTGTTGATTTTCATCTGGGCTTGGAATGTAAAGCGTTGGCCATTGTGCCTTGAATGATGACGCTTGAGAATTCCATTATGTAAGAATGATTTTCCCTACATGACCACGTTTTCTGCTACATGAGCAATTCTTCTCAACAATAATAATTTCAAACTCGGTCGGAATGCAATATTCCCGCCAACATGAACAAGACCCAAGACCAACGGAATGAGCCAACTCGTCTCCTCCAACTCTCTCACCTTCCCACATGTGTATTTACTCCTGCTTTCTCTCCCGCCCTTTTCCTTGGCTAACAAGAAGACATACCGGTAGGAATCCAGATAGTGGGTAGTAATGAAGATCGCAACAGGATGGCAACAGGATCTCAACATGGGATCTCAACAGATTGCAACAGGATCGCAACAGAATCTCAACAGGATCTCAACGATGAAATAAGTCGATACGCCCTCTTTTTATAGACACGCCCATCATGATTTTCCGTCCATGGTGTTCACGGCAGAAATGACAAGATGGGAAGGGCGATTCAGTACAGCAGGATCTCAACAGGATCGCAACATCGATTCAGTACAGCAGGATCTCAACAGTGGAGTTTCATGGATCAGGATCTCAACAAGATGTCAACATCGATTCAGTACAGCAGGATCTCAACAGGATCTCAACAGGATCTCAACAGGATCTCAACAGTGGAGTTTCAGTTAGGCTTAATTAGGTTAGGTTTCAGAAATCTGGGTTAGAAACCGGTGACAGTGTAGCAGGATCTCATTGAAAACCTCCTGCGCAACGAGAAGCATCGCACCGATTTGTAACCAAAGTTTTAAAACCTAACTTAATCTAATTGAAACTCCACTGTTGAGATCCTGCTCCACTGGTGTCGCTGTTGAGATCCTGCTGTATTAAATCGGTGTTGCGATCCTGTTGAGATCCTGCTGCATTAAATCGGTGTTGCGATCCTGTTGAGATTCTGCTGTATTAAATCAATGTTGAGATCCCGTTCTATTCTCCGTTGAACACCTTCGATGGAAAATCTTGATGGGCGTGTCTATAAAAAGAAGGCGTGTCGGCAAATGTCGGTGTTGAGATCCTGTTGACATTTTGTCGAGATTCTGTTGCGATCCTGTTGCAATCTGTTGCGATCCTGTTGAGATCCCATGTTGAGATCCTGTTGAGATCCTGTTGCGATTTTCATTACTACCCACTATCTGGGTTCCTACCGACATACCGCCAACACCGGGATAATATCACCAAAAAACTCTGCCATTTTTCGGCAAAGACATACTTTTTCATATACATACTTTTGTCTTCTTCCACATGTTCTAGATCCGACTGAAAAAATCTTGTGGAACATAACCAGAATGACGATAGTATCCCGTCGACCCACCACCACAGAATCTTTCCTTTTCTGCAACTTGTCTTGTAGCGATTCGGTCATCTTCCTTGTCATCGGGCATACATGTGTGACTTGTTCCGTGTATCGTCAAACGAGCACACAAGTCAGCAATAAATCCATCCACTCCACTCGCATCCCCGACTCACAAAAACGAGTCTCAAATTACAAAACCGCCAACAAAATACCTGACAGTTCCAATGACTATTACGTAAGTACGTGGACTAGTCGTAAGTACATTCTCTCATCCCGCAGCTTCCAAATTCTTCTTCACCTACATACAGATGCACGTGGTGGAGCTGGAAAGACTGAACCTTAATACAGCCACTACAATATTTTATCTCACGTCCCAGACACACTTGGAAGCGAGCAGGAGAAAATGTGCGGGAGAAATTCAAGATAATGGCAAACTCGATCCACACGCGATTATACAAGGCACCGCATACCAGCAATACATTACGGGAAACAAAGCCCTACATGTCATGTACTAAAACACCTTGAAATTACGAGACCCAAAGCCCTGCATATTTGGCTCCGAAAGATACCTTCGCCGCCGCATCCTCACCAGCTATTATATCAAACAGCAATATTTCGCGCTAATGTTACATTTCTTGCAAGACATGATCAATTTCACCACTTTCACCAACCCGTACCTTACATATTCTAAAAGCCCATGTTTTTGCCCGTCTCTTTTGTGAAACTGTGTAAACAAGCTGTTTAGCACGACGAGAAACTTGGAGGACAACAATAAAAGTGAGCCAGGTATGTAGATATGCACGTCCCATGATTAAATGCCGCATCAAAGAAATGTCTCATGTTTTTGACATAAATGTACCATAGTTTCGCGGTGAAAAATCTTGCTCGGCAAAACTTTAATGGCTTGCGTGAATAATGGCGCCGCTTTGAAACCCATTTCCATGTGTGTAATTTTAATGTTTCGTGTCTTCCAAATATGTAGCCAGATTTTACATTTCAAATCCACAAACGAACACACACACATGGCTTTAGCCTTCTTTTATTTGCGAACCAGCACTCAAAGCGGGTAGTAGACGACTCTGGCGATATGCTCAACTCGCTTTCGGATCTACATATTCCTTCAGACACACAAAAAGAACGAGATGAGCGACTCTTGCAATATTTCCACCATTTTGGCAGGCTTGCGCTATGCAAAACTTTCCATTGTGCGAGGGCTGGAATAAAGAGTATTTGTTAGCCAAGCAACGCTCAGGATTTGGAGTAAAAATCATAAAATATGACGTTTCACAAGGTTTGCTCCAGCCGTTTTCTGCTGAATAGTCCAATGTTTTTCTTTGTTCTTCACATTTCCCAGTCTCACACAAACCATTATTCTTCCAGCTGCCCGACCTTATATTTTCCATCCGAATCCTAAACTCCCAACCTCGCTTTTATCGTTTTATATTCTTCTTACTCGCTTCAAAGGTTTTGCTGAAATTAACGTTTTCCTCAAATCTTGCTTACCAATTCACAAAATAATCAAATCTGTTTCTCTTTTCCTTTGAATCTCTTCTCCAGCCAAGTAACGAAATTTCAAACTTTGCCGAGAAGCTGAATTGCGACTAATTTGTCCACTGCTCCGTAAACACCCTGCAAAATATTTAATTTCCAACCAAACGCCCAACTTTGCCCTCTCAATCAGCTAGGAAACATTTTCTCATTTTCTATTTGAAGCTTCGAGACTTGCGCTCTCCGCTGGCATTGACTGTATAAGTAAATGGCGATTGGAAGACATCGAACCGGTGGTCGAGTGGTCTATAACGAATGTCGCAATGTCCAGGGAATTCGCGTAAGAGCAAATGATTTACAACGACTCCTTCGGGACAACTTAAACCCTGTCCGCAACAGACATTAATTAACGGCTCGCGGTGATAATTTTTGTGAACGGCCCATAAAAACGGGAACGAGGTCCGTCGGTTGCCCTCGTGTAAACATAATAGCAGTGGGAGACGCGGAATATATACCGGCGGCCATGTTGGTTAGTCATGTAACATGCATATGTTCATGTTGGAAACCGCTACATTTGCCAGTCTAATGGCCGCCATTCTTCAATATTGGTTTAACCACGTAAGGGGCCGTTTACATAACAGACAGCGTCGCCAAATGGGTATTTGCTCTACGCAAGATAAGTGACTGGACATTCTCCTTAGCACCATATAAAACTTTCGCCTGGGATCTGCTGATTCAGATACAAGATTCATGGCAAAGTTCAAAGTAGCAAAACACTCGGATTTTGCAGACAATATGGCCTTTTCCCAAGAAATACTGCTGTAATATGCATCTAAGCTCCCAACCGCTAAAAGCAATACAATCAGGTAACTCCAATTCCGAATTCCAGGGTGTCTCTTGCAAAATAATTTATCTTCTATTTTTTAGCTATTATTTTCAACCCCCAAAATAATGCAACAAAACAAAAACAAATATTTCTTGGTTCTCAAGCAATCAATTAACGTTAGTGATTTCTAGAAAAAAAACTTGATATTTATTCATCCTTGTCTAAAACGGCCAAAAATAATTTATCATTTCACAACTTGGAATTCAAGAATAACTCAATGTTAAGTAAGTCGAAACAAAATATATGACTTGATTACAAATATTCTTCTTCAAAATTTTCTCTTATAAAAGAACTAAACAGTTAACGGTTCAGTGGATTAAAAAAAGCCGAATACACAAAAACTGTTTGAGTTGTGACCCAACAATATACTTTATGTACAAGGTTCGAACGAGTCAACAGAAATCCGAGCGCAACATGCGGCGATATTTGTGCGACTTTGTAGTCTGTACATGAACATGTGGCTGCTATGTGGACATCATCAGGAGGAAAACGTCTAGTTGCTAGATTCTGATAGCGGCTTGAATTGTAACTTTTGAGAAATTTCTCAAACTTTTTGGCGCCTCGAGGTGTAGAAGAGCGGATTACTTTGTATGTGTGAGTTAAGGGAGCATATGAAGAGAAGTGTCGCGGATAATGGATATGAGGTCATGACGAAAGTAGCCAACGGGTATGTGACTATGACTCCTTCTCTTCTTCACAAAGGATATTACAAAAAGTAACTCTGTACTGAACCATCCGACTGGAATCTCACCAAAACTAGGAGAAAGAGTCCCGAGCAGAATATCAAATATTACACACACAATCCACTTCTGCCACTCCTGTCTTTTCGCCGCTTTCTTCCCGGATTCTTCTTTTTCTTCTCATAGCTTCCTATCCATTTTCTCAAGTGAAAAACTAATAACGCTTGTATTTAATTCCGTATTGAGAGATGAAATTCTCCACGAGTATGCCCTCAGGAACAAACAACGTTTCTCAAAGTGCTCCTTCAGATACCGCAAAAATCTACAAATTTTACACACAAAACAGGACCTAATAACGTGAATTTTCATTCATACACCGCGCCATAGCATTCGCTTTATTTTCACTTCTCATATTTTTCCAGTACCGTTAAAAACTGTTAGTGTAAACAGTGAAACAACAAATATACGGCACGCGGTGCAGAAAACATGGTCTAGAGAAAAGCTCGTTACAAACGCCAGCACTTGAGAAAGAAACTAGCGGAGATTGTGACTGTAAAAATTAAAAACATTTTCTGGCTCCTAAGAGCGCGATTAAAGCTCTCATTTGTACTAGACTCATTAGACGTGAGAATGGGAGGGAAGAAGGAAATATTTTTTCCAGCACATCTTTTTCCGCTCTAAACGTCTCACTTCCGTAACGTCGTCTACACTTTCACGCTCTCCCGCCACCATGCACTACAACTTTCCCCCTCGAATATATCGCAAACTTGCAGAGCAGCAAGAACCAAAAGTGGAACCTTTTGATCATCGAGCAGGAACTAAACACACGCTAATGTTTAGTACACAGGCGAAGAAAGAAGCGCGGGAAACGAAAACGGCCGAAAAGACTCCAGCACCATTTTCATATCTTTTCGCTGGACCCCACGGAATTCGCAAAAGCCTTGATCCTGAATCCTGCTCCACAACGCAACCTCGTCGGTGAAATTGTGCGTATTAAACAGCCTTATTACCTTTGGTGGGCCATTGTGCTTATAGCTGGAGAAGAGCTCCTCCTGATTGCCTCTTTTGTCGCTATATTTTCTTTCTCGGCTCGAGATAGCTTTAAATTGCAGATTCTACAAGCTCTGATTTCCTCCCCACTCACTTTCACTAGACCACGTTAAACCTAATGGCTTCGTCGGCTGAATCCCGTTCTTCTCCTCCATAGTCCACTTGTCAGACCAACTTGCATAGAAAAAGTTGTAACCGCTCCTATACTTTTCAAATAAATTTCAACCGATGCAAAACTGTTACTTGAACGCATAAAGACTATTGACTGAAATATAGATCCGCAAGAGTCACGCTAGATAGACCAACTTCTACCAAGCTAAATAAATCACAGTCTTAAACTTTGTCGGCATCAACCAGCTCTTTTTATGCACATTCTTCAACATTGTCCACCGGCTTCTTCTTCAACTTTTGCAACCTTCATTCACCCCTTGCCACCGCGATATTCAGCAAGTCTTGGCCATGAAAAGTTTTAAAACTTGAGATCATCTTCCCAGTAGCCTCCGGCGTTTCTTCTTCTTCTTGGGTCAGGTGGAGTCTAAATATTGCTTCTTCCGCCAAGAAATTTTAGCACTGAAATATATTAGCTTGTCGTGTTCGTGATACATCAGCCCTTCTTTAATCCGTGACGTTGCTGGAGGAGGGATAAGCGCACGGAGAAGGTCACACCGTTGCGGTCGTCACAGTCAATTGCATCAAGTTGATTAAATCTGGTAAGGAAAACAAGAGCTCCGCCACCACCAGAGGGAGACTATGATTAAGTAACGAGTTAATGAAAACTCGAGAAAAGCGCCTTTGACTTCCACGCCGGCTCCTGTCATGTACGAGAAGGCTGAACATCAATTTCATCTTGTGATATTCGCCGACAACCCGAGGATAACCAAAAAAGACTTGCTTTACACCACTGCCATCCTTTCCTAAAATCCTGTCATCCACTACCTTTTCTCCTTCCTCCATCAAAAACCATTAAAAGGGAAAGGAAAGAATAAAAGGGCTCGTGTCCCATCAAACACATTAACTTGACAGAAACTGATTCAATTTCAGCATCCTTGTGTGCATACAAAGTCAGTCTGTCAGCTCTTTGCATCATCTGCTCGATGGCGCGTCTCGACGGATGAACTATAAAATCCACATATATGCAGTCAAATCGGAAGCCATGATTGCTTATGCACTAAAATAATCCGGCCGAATCGTCAAGTCTTGCAGAAACTAGCAAGATACACAACAAAAACTTAATATCGACATCCACAATTACGACTCCTTTTATAGACTATTAAAGGAGTAGCGGGAAACTGCGGTGGAGTCGCGACAATATCCATCATTACACAGTCTTAAGGGCTCTATAAAGTCATTAAGATTCGTATCTTCCGCCGGCCAACAGTCTGTTAATAGTGCATAAAAGCAATGATTTGCTCGAGTTCACCAGATGCCACCACCTTATCGCCGCTCCTTTAATATCATCCCATCAAACTCGAGATATTAACACGAGAACTTCAATTTACTTGCCAGCAGCCTTTCCTTGCCTCATGGTTATAAATCAGCCCTTTTCAATAATGTACTTTTGATTACCGACAATCTGCCGCTTCTTTATACACTTGCTTGGACAACACATTGTTCGTCAACTTTTGCCATTTCCTAGTGTTTCGCAATGTCCTGTCAATTCCGTCACTATTCACTCTCGGACCAACTGACGGACACTATACTTTATTCACAAACTTTTTGTTTTAGAGGGGAAACAAGTTGCGGATAATGGCCAAATGTTCCGAAGCAAGTGTATAAAGAGTAGTCGCATTGTGGAAGGTAGAAGAAAAATATATTATGGACCAACTTTGTTGGAGACACTTTGCAACGCGTGTAGTGAGAATATATTTGACGACAAGTGTTGCCTGATCAATAGGCTGGGCGAGTCTAAAAAAGGCAATGATTCTGTGGATGAGAAATAGCCCGTCTCGCTTTTTTGCTCTCGCCCAGTTACGTAACAGCCCTTTCGGCTCATTTCTCCTGTCCATCTACAACTTTGCCTCTTGTAATGAAAAACGGCAAAGGACAAGTCTACGAGGGAACAGCACTTCTTCCGCCGCCAAAAACTCGACTCACTCGGCTGCCTTAAGGGCCTTCTTATATACTCTGTTATTTATGTTGTCTCCTCGAAGAATAGTTATAGACGGGTTACGGCCTCCACTCCAATGAATAACTCCCATCAGCTTCTCCATGCACAATATCCATTGTTCTTCCTATAAAATCCAATGCGAAACCTTGCTTGATTTTCCTATGAACAAAGTATGTACCTGGGTTGCCGCGATAGAGTTTTTTGTGTTCTCCGATCACTTTTTTTCCTCGTCACACCAGTCCATCAAACATTATTGATTCGTAATCAAGCCCGTCTCTTCCAGATCACAAATTAACTTTTTGCCGACAGCCAAGTCATCAGCATTAGTTTCAGCTGCACAGCGCCCTCACTCACCCAGCTACTTTCACCGTCCTCAAGAAAAACTTGCGGTTTTATCGAGCGACCACATCATCAAGCAACCGCAATTTCGCAGTTACTTCCGCCACATGACAATATTAAGCGATTAATTCTTGCTTATATACTTGATCGCAAGAGTTGTTTGCCGAAAGAAAGCTTTTTGGGCAGCCTCCAAATTGATCAAATTTTGTGAGGCATCTTTTGCTTGGAAAGTCGTGTTGTGCAACTGGGGCGGACAGGACAATAATCCATGCAATCAAGTCAAAACAAAGAATGTCTGCTTGACTACACACACTCGAAAATTGCAATAATAAAGACTTTTCTATATCTTTGGTTCTCAGCCAAACTGCTTATGGCATTCGAGCTGATGTTGCAGGGAAAGTGTACGGCGTCGATGCCGACTTGGACCCAGCCAACGACTGGCCATCAAGACAAGACGCGAGCAACGGGAAACAACGTCTCCGCTAATACGCAACACATGTACCGATTCTGCTTGGTCAAATACCAAATTCCCTCAAAGTGCTTTTCGTTTTACAAAGAGAAACATATTGTACGCCTTTCACACGCCTAGCACAAATATGGAACAGCTAATGGATTTTCTTAATAACGTTTCCACTTGAACTGGGTGTTGTTGAAGCCGCAAGAAAAAGACAATTGTCTTTCCAAGGACGAAACTCGTATATTTTCAACTCCAAACGATCCCTACATACAACAACATGGCGTTTCGGACTAATGTGTGAAACTTTGCTGGTTCGCTCCCAAGAGCTACAACTTACAATTAGGAGATACACTCGACTCTCAGAAAACAAATAACTCGAACCACCAGCCTTCCATGCAGACTAAATACTCACGTAATGATGTTGCGGCTCCCACAACTTTTTTTACCCGCCACCGACGTCTTCTTCCCCTCACAACACTCTGAATACAAAGTTTAATTTGGGACTGACCACTTGTGTTCCGCGACCTCCGGGACCAAAATGTCAGCCTCAAAAGACCATCTCAAGACAACTTTACTAATGACAACTGACAACTCACCACAAACAACAGCCACGACTTGATCTTTCTTAAAAGAAAAATACTCAACTTTACTTCTTTACAAGCTTCTCCAGCAACCAAAAGTCCGTCCAAATTATTACTCTGACCACGAAATGACAAAATGGCAACGTGATTCCAAAAAAAGAAAAATTGGAGTACACATTCACTTGGCCAGATTTACGTCCGGCACGTGCTCGTAATTGGTTCCATTAGGCGGGAAAAGGAGTGGACAGAAAATTGATCAGATGCC
>JAQGBJ010001578.1:0-21954 GCA_034698345.1 Sphaeridia pumilis | reverse complement strand
GATATGGTACGTACCATTATGGGGATTCCACGTCCCACGACGACCAAAGACATGATGTCTTTCTTGGGCCTTGTCCAGTATCTGGAGAGGTTCATTCCGAACCTGGCGAGCTACGCTACGGTTCTCCGCAGGCTCTATGTCCTCCCCAATCGGGAACTACGGGCTGCAAAGGCGATTTCAAAGCCTAAGAAACTTTCTACGCTGCAACATGAGGTTCAGATGAACCTGGCTCCGGAAACGAAAACTGCTGCTCCTCGCCGCAAGGGGATCGAAAATCCCAAGCTGGTGCTCCAATGGACTCCAATGGCCGAGGAAGCCTTCGAGAAGCTGAAGGAAGTCATAGCCAAGGACATTTATGTCAACAACTTTGACCCAGCGCTTCCAACCTACGTGTATACGGATGGTTCCGGAATAGGGATGGGTGCTGTACTTGTTCAGTTCCATCCTGAGCAGCCTGACCGTCCAATCATCATTGATTGTCGTTCGACGACATTTCACCTCAGCGAGAAGAACCAGGACGCCCGATACAAGGAGGTTAAAGCCATCCAGTTCGCGGTCCGCCGGTTCCAGTATTACCTCGAAGGTCGGGAATATACCATTCGCACCGACAGTGAGGTTTTGGCAAAGTCCTGGCACATAAAGGACTTCTCCCACAATCGTTTTGTTAACCGCTGGGTGGCTGAATGCCACCACGCTGGTGCTACCAGGCTTGAGCACGTCTCCGGAATGAACAACATTTTCGCCGACCTTCTGAGCCGCAACCCAATTCCTGACTTGGAATATAACAAGGAATCCGCTGCTGAACTTGACCCTCCAGGGTGTCTTGCTTTTCTCATCGACGAGAATTTTGCTCCAGTAGTGACTCCTGATCACATTCGCCTCCATCAGGCTCAATCTGAAAAGTTGAGTAAGATCATTAAGAGCCTTCAAGATCTCGGTGATGCCTCTCCATTCAAGCGGCAATACGACCTCGAAGAGGACATCTTACGCCGGAAAGTTCGTATTCCAGTCCAGATTAAAGGCCTCAGTCCGTCTTCTACGACTCCTGCAGAGCCTCCGGCCAATAGTTCTGACGCTCACATCCTCTCCGCTGACACTCCGGAAGGGCGACGGTGGAACGATTCCGTACAGGGCACGGTGGGGAATCCGACCGTTGCTGCTGGCCCCGCCCAGAACGAGCAGTCAAGAGAGGCTGTTAATCATAAAGGAGCCTTATCAGAACCGGCCTAAACCCAAGAGTATATGTTTCTTACTTACATACCGGAGTCCTTGGAGAAGGATATTATCCACCAGTTTCATGACTCTCAACTTGCCGGTCATCCAGGGGTCGACAAGACCATGCAACTCTTGACCCGCCATTGCTGGTTCCCGGATATGGTCAAGAAAATCCAGAGCCACGTTCGCACCTGCCATACCTGTCAACTCATCAAACCGACAAACCAGAGAAGGATTGGGCCCTTAAGGACCCAGGGGTTCAACGCTGATGCTTGGGCGACCATGCATATCGACCTCGTCGGCAAATTACCCATGTCCGGAAAGGGCCGCTACCGTTACCTCCTGACTGCCGTGGATGAATATTCCCGGTGGCTGGAAATGCGCCCGATCCATTCTGCGAAAGCGGCGGACGTCATTGCTGAACTACAGGACATCTTCTGTACGTTTGGCTGGCCCCGCCGACTCATCACGGACAACGGTAGCCAGTTCGCTTCGGCTACCTTCATCGGGTTTTGCCAGGACCACAATATAAAGTGGCATCCCATCACCCCCTATAGGCGGTGCCTATAGGGGTGATGCCCTGCTTGTAACCTATAATGTTGGTATAAGCAGGGTTGGTTATACCAAGTTGTAGTTGTGGTTATTGCTGTTGGTTATACCCTGCTTGTCTGGTGGTGACGCTGGAGCTGGAGCTGGAGCCTCGTTGTGGCCTGGAGAGGACGCATGGATCCGCTACAATATTTTGATTGAGCGAAGCTTGCCAGAATCCATACTTATCGATACGAAACAAAGCATTACCTGAGATTCACAAAATTAAATCTTATGTCTACATTTGTTCCGATATAATTACTCCACGCTGACGCTCCTTGAAAAATAAATTACTCATGAATTTGATCACTTACAAATTCACCGCATCCTTCTCCTGCCGTCCAATTCATCCTTACGTATATGAATAATTTTTGGCTATTTCGATTATACACCAAACCCTGGAAGCAAACACTTTCCTCCATCTCAAGCCCATTCTGTAACACAGAGAAAGCAGCAGTAAAAGCCCAAACCATACACAGGGACGAGAGCGATGAGAGGGAAAGTCGTCGTCTTCTTTTCTCCTTGGATCACAAGACTCTTATGTTACATCCCAAGCTTTGGGTTAGTTGAATTCAGTGAAAGTTGAATCTTCCATGTGTAAACATTGCGGTGTGAGCTGCTCCATTGTAGTAATTGTTGTTTGTGCTCCATCACAAGTTTAAGCGAGAAAAAACGCAAAACCCATACCCCTTGAACGCTTCCAGCCTTTTCCATACCACTTGCTATTCAAAGTGAACAAAGTTGCTCCACTAAAAGATAACCACCAAAAACTTGAGTTGCTTCGAAACTTGTATGAACTCAAAGCCCTTGAAAAGAGCAACAAGTTGAACAAGTTGACAACAACTTGCGGTGGCGAGAAGAAGGTACTCACTTGAACTTGGTACTTGTTTCGGTCCTGCGGAATTTGTGGTATCCCGATTCTTTGTTGACTCGCCAAAAAGTAATGGACACGAAAACTTTACGTCTGCTGTTGTAACCTCTTCTTACTTCATCACCACCAACGTTAACCATCGGCCTTTAATTACAGGTAAGAGGGAGGAGAGGAGGCAATGAAAATAGCACTTGCAATTAACCGCAGTAGAATTAGTGTTTTCAATCGGCCTTCCAACTTTCCCACGACAAGAACGTAAAGGTCGACTCTGCCAAATTGTCAACAAAGTAAATTGATCTCCGTGCTCACGGACTGACGACTTTGATTGGGAAAATTTGTACGGCGCTATCAAGTGTCAAGATTAAATTTCCTCCGTGTCCTTCCGTTGCTAAATTTCTATCCTTTTCTCTACAAATAGCACGCAATCGCCTGTCGCCGTCACACTAACTAATTTGCCACTGGACTTTTGGAGCCAAAGCTTGAAGTTTCAGCTTGCTCACTTCCCTTTTACAATTTAGACTGTTGGAAACTGAAGCAAAAAGACGTACCCTTTGAAAAAGCTTCTTCTTCTGTTTCCTCTTCTCTCAAAACTTACTTTTTGGCACTTTCGTGCAACTTACTAAGCTTGCCGGATTACACTTGAGAGTGAAGCAAATCTTTTTGCAATTTCGCCAACCCAAAGTACACACTTGAAATAAATTCAAGGAAGGACGCTACCAAAACTCGATTAATTTAAGGCAACTCACACCATACAATCTACAGAATCTACAGTAAATACATCTAGAATCGTCGAAACCACTAGTTTCTTCCCACAAGTAACGTCTTCATTTCTGCACACGTTATATTTCCACACTCCTACAAGAATAATAGAAACCAGAGACCCGAACACGCAAAGGTGTAATTGAGAAACTTGTGTTTTCAAAACACTTCCTCTTTTCGTTATTCTGGACCACTGTTTCCGCTGTCCGAGACAGGATTTCCCGCAACCAAAACCAAGAAGCAAATGCACTGAAATTCCCACTCTCTGTTTCTAACTTTAGACAAAAAGCCTTGCATCTTATACTGAATGCATAATCCATATACTTGTCAAAGAGAATTTTTTGCTTGAGTACTTGTGTCAAAGGACAAATTCCTGATGGGTGTCACTTCACAAAATCATATTCAGAGTCTCCAATGGTCTCCAAATATATATACTTTCTCCTCGTACACACAGCCTCAAAAATGCACGTTACAAAAACTTATAAGAACAACAGAAACAGCAAACAATAGGGCAAATATCGACCGTCCAAAAGAAAGTCGTTCCATAGCTATAAGGAATAAATAGTCCAGGAAGAAAGCAAGCCTTTTACATGTGAATTTTAGCGGGTGTCAACAGGTAGCAGCTTTAGGTACAAGAAAACCGGGGGGAAAGGCTAGCTTTAGGGGCAAAAGCTTTAGACACATGTGGCTATGGTCCGTAACCCGTAACTTATACACGTAGGCTTTACTTACAAGAGGCTGTAACCGTTAGCTTGAAGAAAAAGTTGGCAAAAAGTTTTAATACTTTTTGTCATAGACGCAGTCAGTCAGCAGTGGATACATGCAGCCCACGCAAACACATATTACTTTAAAAGAAACCGTGTAAGTTGAAATCGAATTATTTTACAGTAGGGACTCCATTTTTTGGCCTCGTTTCACCGCCTTGCCTTCTTTGTTTTGCTTCGGAATGTATTCAGTACAAAGGGGGCGGAAAAAAGTTTCTTGGTTTTGTCCTCAGGTCTCTTATTCCCAATTCTTTTGTCTCTAGGTAAATATTTCAATAGTTTTTTAAAACAAAATGTCGTCGTCTTCAGGTTAGTTCACAGGTTAGGTAGGAGCAGCTATACATGTACCAAGGTTTACAATAGTCGTTTAGGCCCTTTGTGGCCATAGATACATGGCTCAAGTTTGTACAAAAGTTGTAAAGTTCAAAGTTGAGGGTTTCTTCTGAATTGGTCAAAGTAGCTTCAAGAACCCTGGGCGCAATTTTTACAACTTGCAAAAATAAAAATACTATCAGTAGCTTACTAGCTTCTCTCTACTATCCTTTGTACCCTATCCCGACGTCACCATTTCTGACGGCTCCGTCCATCACAGCTATCGCTACCCACACTTTTACTTGTTGCTCACAGATAACTCCCAGCTCCATACTACTATTTTTTTAGCCCAACAAAGATAAACGAGACGCATAAAGGGATATCGTTTTGGTACAATTGATCATTTCTGCCTTTGTGCCCGCGCCCATGGCTTTTGCAAGGAGCCAGGGATGACAGCAACTGATTTCGTCAGAGAATTGGCATTCTCCAGTCTATAACCCCGAGGTATTTCTCCAGGGAGCCGCTCTCTTCTTTATTTCGCTTGTATACCATTAGTTTACGCCGCCATGACCGACTCACTTGCTCCCGGCATGACTCACACTCGGAAATTGTTTAGAGACTCTCCGACAAACAGCATATATTTCAATATCCCTACAACGAATCAAGAACACTTTGTCTATTCACATTGCGAGAAATGTTATATTTCTACTACCGAAAATTCACTGCGTGGAAAAAAATAAAAAACCCTATTACAAATACCACGGACAAAGTCATACCGCAAGCACCTATACTTGATAAGAAATTATTTTTGGAATTCTGTCAATTTTTACAGGTGTCAAAATAGCATCTTCAAGCCTCAGTCCCGCCCTCTACGTGCCAATGCGTGAGTGGATCAAACTGCAAGAAGAGTCAAGTGACTACTACTTGAGCGACTCTTCCTCAACAACCTCTTCGACAACGACATCAACAATGCTTCCCACCGCTGGCGAAGAACCTGACAGTACTACGATCCTCATTCAAACCATTGGCAACATGGCCACTTCCACACGCTCAGCAGTATTACATCAGCAGCAGCAGCAACAACAGCAACAGCAACATCAAACAACAACCACCACTTTGACAATGCTCCCCAACTCTTCGAACATGACCCCTTCATGCTCCTCCTCTTCTTCGGGCGGCTCCGCCTCTTCAAGCCTCAACGGTACCGAAATCCTCGTCCTCACAGACACCATGTGTATAGACCCTGGAGACGCCACGTTGTTGAATCACCATGACCTGGACTCGATGCTTCCGTCGCTCACCAAGTATACCACAGACCCCCAACACCAGCTACACCAGCAGCAGCACCAACAGCACCACAATGGTCCTCACCACGCCCATTTACAAAACGGTCACCATGGTCACCACCACCAAGGGGCCTTGATGGGGGGCCAGCAGGGACTCCAAGGCCCCTTGGAACCCAACACGAGCGCCAATACTGCACCCAACGGCGTTACCACCACCACGCCGACCCCGCAACAGCTGATGGTCAATGGGAAAAAGAGCCGACCTGCTACAAGTAGTAACAATAGCAGCGCCGGCGAGTGTAATAGCAGCGAAGGCGAAAATTCTGGATCGCAGCCTCCCTTAAAAAAGAAGAACCCTGTGGGTCGCCGCAAGCTCATTTTGAGCGCCAGAGAGAAGACGATGCGAAGGCTTGAGAGCAACGAAAGGGAACGACTTCGAATGCATTCGCTCAATGAAGCGTTTCAGGTAAGAAGAAATGTCGCTTCTGTATTCTTACAGTATTTTTTATGTGGGTTGCTTCAAGTCAAAACTTTTTGCTTTGAAAACTGCATAAGCGCACCCCAGCCACTTGCATCCATTGATGCTCGATATTCCACCAGATTCCAAATTTCTAACACATCTCCCTCATGCATACAAGTGTACAAGCTACCAACATATATACAATTTCATACACTTTTCCCCCGACTTTTCCCCAGTCCTGAGGCACGTCATAAATAATTGAAATGGCAAACATAAGCTGTGGAAGCCGTGACTTGGTAAAATGTATAGCAGCCTTTCACCTTTGCGAACTTTTGCTAAAAATGTATACCACCTTATTTTTTCCCAGACTTTTCGCTTCCTCGAAATACATTTTTCAAGGTTCAGGACTCGACAGACTTTTGACGACTCCTGTCGAATTCATTACCGATTCCTGACTTCAAAATCCAACTAACTGACGACAAGCTCCATCACAAACGCTCTATTTATTATCAAAATGCTGTTTTAACCTCCTCAGTCTAATATCACGTTACCCATTCTTTCCCTGTAAACCAAACCCACGCTTTCACTTCGATGGTAGCAACTTTTGGTCTCCACAGCAGCAGAAGCCTATAACCAGTAGCGTACCAACCAACCGCTTTTACATCCGAAACCACAACATCTTTGGCCTCGTAACCTTGTCTTCCAACTTGTTCTACTCTCACAAACTCAAGACTCCTTCTCCTTCTAACCTTTCAATTAGTCGCTCGCTTCTTTCTCTCCTTATACTTTGCTCTATCAAAGATTATACGATCAAAATACAGCTGAGCCAGCCATAGGAGCCGCCGGCTTTCTCCATCCATCCAGAGAGAGGAATCTCCCACTCGAGACCTTGTTTCCCTAATGTTTTGCTTGCATTTTTGGTGGTCAGGCGAAGCTTCATCGAAGCTCTGGAGCCTGCTGAATCCTTTTTTAACTCGTCCTTTGCCCAAGCTATACGATGGAACGATGGATTTGGTTTGCTATCCCTTTTGCAGCTCATTTTATTATGTATTTACGTTCTCCATTCGTCCGGGGCCTCGCCTGGTCGTCCGAAATAATCGATGGTCTTTAATGTGTATAAGCGGACGGGCATACACAGTCAGTCACTACATCATCATCAGCCCCCGATTTTGTCTTCTACATGTGACCTGCATCCACTACTGCTGCTAATCGATAAAAACCCATCCAATGTAGTTTCCCAACTCCCAACTTCCAACAAAATTGTCGTCTTGGACCCTTGCTTTTTGTACAGGCTTCTGTGGCTTGCGATTCTGCATTTTGCATCGTCATCAGCATTAAAAATTCAACAGGTGAACCTACCGATTACCTGGGAGACCTGGATTTAATTTATAGTCTTTGCTTTGATTTTAGGTGGCAGGTGATTTTTTTTTATCAGCAACTCTCAAGGTAGCTCCCTTGCAGCAATTTGATTTTTTGTAGCTCCAGAAATCTGTTTTTCCCTCTCTCACTTGATTAACCTTGGCCTATGCCAATAGCTACCAAAGTTAAAACTTCTTGTCCGATTCGCCATTTTATTCCCAATGATTCAAACAATATCGAACCTCCTACCAACCCACCACCACCACAGACACAAATTGTAAACCGAAACCACACCAAACAGGAATTCATCGGCCTGCCTCAAACCAAATGCTAACCGCAGGAGCTCATATAGACTCGACTATGAGATTGGAGAAAAACTCAAATAAACTACCACCAACTTTCGGTGCATTTTCTCCCTTCCTTCCCCCGCTTTCGATCATCATCACGAGCAAAAAAGATCCTCCTCAGTAGGACTTCTGCGAGTCAAACTTTCGCAACAAGGAAAATTTTAGGAGAAACTTTGGCGAAATTGGTGGAAACGTAAACACTGTTTGTCAGATAAAGTAAGCTGCTCCACACGACGAGGAAATGCAGCTGAAAAGAAAAGGGAAACCAATGTTAAACTTATGGGAATTACGGCGGCCACCATTCGTTTCCCACAATCTTTTAAGAAGCGATCACCACACACTGACGAGAACCAAGGGAGACAAATTACACGGGATTGCAGAGTCTGAAAAACGCTTGAATGTATATACATGTACACAAAATTCGCCCATGGTTCCTATACTACCTGCTTGCTTCCTCAGAAACGCCGACAACTTCCCGGATAATAATATAGTGAAACTAAATCTTCTTCTCATTTTAGCATCAGTCTCAGACAGACGTTTCTCTCTTTTTTCTTTCTCCGGTTTATATACTCTTGTTGTGTAATGTCCTGAAGCGAAAAGTGTGTGCTTTGTGTCGTTGATATTATACAAAAGTAAGAAGCACTCCATTACCTCATCATCTGCATTTTAATAATCGCAAACTCCTTTCTTGATGTTTTTCTCATGCTAGAAAATTCTTTTGAGAATCCTCACCAACAAGAATAAAAAACTTGCTTCTTGAAACACTTTGTTAATCCACAAAACTTGCTTCGTTCATTAATCTGCTTACTTTTTGACGTAGTCGAATACGAAACAGGTTATCAAATATCAAGTCCACCAACTGACTCTTTTAACCCGAAATTTGGAATTCGCGCCTACCAACTTTGATTCAACTTTCATATTTTAGCAATGACAAAAACAAAATTATACCTCATATAATTATATATATAGGCTCACGTTAATTGGAATTGACTTTTGGCGGGAACAAAAGCCAAACTTCTCGTGCGACTCGTGCAAAAACAAGTCAACAAAAACAAAACTTATACCTCCAACAACACATTCCCATTACCAACTTTTGTTCTACAAAATATCACAATTTACTCTTGGTGTTTTCTTCTCCTCTTCTCAAAATACTATGAGTGAAAATTTACAAAATCAGTTTCCTCAAATATGTACCTTGGAAGTGAAAGCTTTGCTGATAAACCTTCGAGGACGAGTCGAGTTATACAAAAGTCGGAAAAAAATACACACATGTCCATTACATTTCCCAATTTCCAAGTACCCTTGTTGTACCCTACAGTAAAGTCCCTTTTGAAAAGGCATACGTATAAATGAACGCGCTTGAATTCACGTGGCATAAAACAGCTTTCTTCACCAATTCCCACAAGATTTACACTACGTACTTACTTGGTGGATGTTGTGAAAATATATGGAAGGGTCGCTGCCAGAGGGCGTATCAGCAGCTCTGACAACTTCAAGGTTCGAATTTACTGAAAGCTACTCAGTGTTTTGATAGCCAGCTAGCAGCGCTGAAAGATTTGTATTAAAAGGAGATACGCTGGAAGCGTGGGTGGATGAGGACCACGTTCGTTACTGTGTTGAGAGCTTCTGTGAGTCCTCTTGTTTTGCCTTTCGCTTAATGTGGTCACAATGTGTGTAGAAGCCAAAGTCTAAAAGCAGAGCCAGTTGAGAATAGCGTAGAAGCGTGTTGTAAAACGCTGGCCATTTTTACGCTTGAGAAAGCTGCCATGTGAATCCAAGTGCTTGTAATGTACACGACAGTTTAAACGCTCCCGGACCATTTGCCATTTGGAACGTCTTCAAATGAGAATCAGCTGACTCGAGCAGCACAATTTTCTATAGGGCTTTTCTGATGGAGTTGACACATGAAGATTTAGGATATCGAATTTTTAAAAGCGAGAAGGCTTTACAAAAGCTTCCGTAAAGTGCGTATATTTTGGCTTAAAATTACGCCTCTTCAAAATGACCACAGGCCAAAAGTTGTAACCAAATAATTGATAACGTCTACTATACAAATTCGGTCTGTTTGATAACGGAAATTAGCAAAATTCTACATACTGTAAACTGAATCTTGACTCGAGGGTATATGCATGGAATTATCCAGTGGTTTCCTTATCGTATGTATCAAACCCATATATACTTGTATAACTCTGCGTACACAAACTCTAAAAGCGTCACGTCAGCAATCCACTACCGCCATAAGCTAGCCATTTTGGTAATCTGTCAAGAAGACACGAGGGCAAAACTTGCCCTTTTCACAAAATATAATAAGCCAAAGTTAATCTTCTCAATTACGTAAATGATACAAAACCCCAAGGATTCGGCCGACGCTATGGCTTTGATGAAGGCTTCTCCAAAGTTTCTCCAGTTTCTTGGACTGTTTACGCACTGCCGACGCTGTCCAGTTGGAGCTCCGGCTCTTGTAAAATACCAAGAGTTTACTTATGCTTTCAAAACCTCGCAAGAAAATAACCAAGGAAAAAGGTCCCGCTGTGAGACCCCGTTTAAACTAACTGCACCCTTGTTGTTCATTAAATTGCGGTTGAATCTTGGCTAAAGTGGCACGACGTCGTCTACTCACATCCTAGATACATACGTGTCATGAAATTTACTTTGGAGGTTCAAAAGGCTTAAGGCTATACCAACGACACAAATAACACAGGAAAGCTGCTCCTCCAGTCATTAATTTCCACTTGAATCCGACGTTTCTTCGTGCATAAACATCTGTAACGTAGTAACGTCACAGACGCAATTTGATCATCACCGCCCAAAAATTCTCCCTTTGTGTTTGTTTCAAAGATTCTCTGGCTTATAGCTTATGTCACTTATTTTTCTCCTAACCTTCTTCCAGACCAGGAAAAAACAAGTAAATCACATGTAATTGCAAAATTATTATTAGCGGAACAAGAAACGGCGGCGGCGAGCAAATCGTCTGTAATTTTACTCTGAGCACTTGTCCGCCTTCCTGTACTCATTACGTGAAAAAGCTGCTACGTTTTTCCCGCTCAGCCTTCTAAATATATATATATATATATATGAAGCTGTACAAATTTTACAAGAAAAAGTAAATACACACGATTCGGCACAAAAACCAGGTGTTTTATTGCCAACTTATGTTCCAACAAGTATACGTTGATTGTGACGTATTTTTTTGCAACAACAACATAAATTTTACCAACAGCCACAATGGTGAAAGCTGATCCACATCTGCTTTCTGGCTACATATAAATTTGTGCTTGTAATTTATTATTGTGCTTGAGTTGTGTTTGTACACTTTTGGTATTTTGTTTGCAAAAATGGCAAAGTGCCAAGTACGTCACGATCATATGAGACGACATTTAGCGGCGGCCAGCAAAAACATGAGAATTGAAAACAAGTTTCAAGTCCCGTTAGTAAGTTTATTTATATGGGCGTTTTGGCCTAAAGGAAACGGAAACTTGTTTTGCTCTTTTAGACTGATTCACAAAAAAAACAACCAAGGTCAAAGCGTGTATGTATTTATTGAACACAAACGTGGCTTCGATAGATAGATTCCAGTGGCTTAAAAAGGCGACATCCGAGCGGCGGCAAATTTGGATTTATACTGAACGTGACCCTAATCTGTTTCTCCAAGAGCTAATAATATTGCTCCTACTAGCAGTAGGAGCGACAAAGTATTTTTGTTTTGACGCTAAATTATTTTTAGTAATGATGAGAATTATTGATTTACTGCGCTTTGTTATTAAAGCTTATGGCTTCAGGGAACTTATGTCGGCAATGAAAGATTTGTTAGCCGCTTCAAGTCCTGAAGCGCCGTTCAGAAAGAAATGACGCCTTGGCACGTTCCACTAAATGGTGGATTGATCAGCAGGGCTTTTGTTAAGCGACGCACTGACCGAAATAAAGCTTGAGAGGATTTCGCAAGACCAAATTCACCAAATACCAAAATCTGTCTGTCGTCCCGATACACCGAAACAGCTAAATAAAGTAGGGTTTTGTCGCCTCCTCGCCTTTGGCTATTGACTTTCTCTGCCTTCATCAGTACAGAGGGGGAAAAGTCGTAAAAAGCTGCAAGACAAGGTCTTGTGGAGATCAAGCACGAGTGATATTATTATTGCACGTTTATACGCCTTGATATGTGTTTATTGCTTTTTCCTGTCCAAGGAACACGAGAAATGAAGACGTATAACGTGTGTCTGTGTCGCAGAGGAGGCAAGTGCGTAAGCCGGCCTTGGTGCTAGCACGCACTGACTCTTTATTTTCATATTTTAAAAAAATCTCTCCAGTTTGAACTTGGCGCTTAAAACCGCTGTCGCGTTTCCGGGTCTAGGCTGAACAATACCTTTTATACAATAGGCTGCCCCACAAATGTATCGAATGAAAGTAAAAAAACCACGGCACAAAAATGGGAAAGCGTGGGAAGTATAGTCACAAAGCTACAAAAGTCAAGTGAAGCGTGAAAATACTGTGTGTGTGTGTAATGTTTGCTTCGTTTCCCTCAAGTGGAATAAGTACCTTTGGTAACTGGAAGAGAAAATTTTGGATACAAAATCTTCTTCCTCTTCTTCACACTTGACTAAGGACACCTCACCATTGCAGTTGAACGAAATTCGTTACGGTGGTATTGGCAGAAACCTAAATCGTATAAGTTCAGAACCCGCCCGACTTTCGCCCCGGATAATAAACGAACAAACGCCAAATAACGCTGCCTCTCTCTCTCCAGCTCCTGTATTTTAGCCAAAGCAAAAGCGCTTCGGCTTCTTCGTTTCCAGGTTATCCAAGCCACAGGGAACTCTGTGAAGCGCAACATGTGGGTGATTTAACCAAGTCCTAAAGACATGCATGGCCTTGGTAAGATTCACAGCCCGTGCAAAATCAATGTCAGTTTTGCTAGCAAAACTCCAAGACGACGCTTCTACTGTTCCTAGTGCTGGATTTACCAAAAAAACCGTAGTTGCATAAAATTGTATTTCCTTCCAACTCCCATGCTTTCACCATACTTGACGCTTATTTGCAAGTTTAGACGCTGACAGTTATTCGAATCTTCTACGTGTATTTATATTATCATTCATGTATCACAAGGACATTGGCAAAACAAGCATGCATGGGGCTAGCGATTCACTTATGATTTTTCATTTTGTGCCATTGTCAGGGATTTGCAAAAGTAGGGACAAGAATGATAAATTGCATTTGGCTCAACATTGCCCGAGAAGCTCATAATATTATTTTGTGAGTCTGAGACAAAATCGATATCCTCGTCCTTTCAACATGTATTTCATACGTGAGAAACGGCAGTCTGCACAACCCATCCAGAGACTCCAACAACCTTCAGCCGCCTATATAGACTATAAAACTGTTAACGAGCTTCCAAAAATTCCAGGTACAAGTGCAACCAATGTATAAGCATGCATGATTCATGTAATGGTGGCAAAGGCGGCAAAAACTATTCGCTTCCGTCCATATAAGCAGCAACAAGTATATCTGCACAAACACACACACACAAACTAAGGTACATATATTTTAAGCAAAAATAGTTTTGCTCAATGGCTCTACCCTCAACTCGCCTTGCAACTTTTATGTAGCTTGTGCACGAAAAAAATACATGCTTATGGACTTACGGCTATGTATTGGTGCTGCAAGTGTTCCGATGTGGAACGAAAAAGCAAATTAATTACCCGGCAAGCCTAATTTTTCCGCTCCTTCTTACACTACATTAATTAATTTGACGTACGACTAAATACATGACTAACATGGCGGGAAAACTTTTCCCGGCTCGCGCAAAAGGTGTGACCCAGTCTGATTTCTTATTTCCGGTATGCGTGCCCAAAAACGTAAATTGGGCATTTTTGTGAGCCCGGTCTCCAATTTACTTTAATGGTTAACCAAAGTTGGATTCAGTGAAATTCTTGCAATTTCATGATTTTTGCAATTTCATGAATTTTGTATAATTTTCGTGGATACTGCGCAACCCTTTGCAGACTGGAATCCAGCAGTGTTTATAGTGAATCCTCTCCTTCCAAATGCATTTACAACACTTTTGAGAGGTGTAAATAAACAGACAGAGGAAATAAAGCATCCAGCATATAGTATAACCCACTGGAACTTGTACACAAAGTCCAAAGAATTTCTAATCCGTTTGCAAATTCTCTCGCTAAAAGCTCAAAGAATGGCGTGTGATGGCGTCTTATTCCCTACGGCGTTTCCGGCCTGAATAAATTCGTGTTTCCTCTCTCTGCTTCTCCAGCTACTATACGCTTCCACGCTTTTCCATTACTTGAGCACTACCTTCCTGTTTAATTCCGCTCACAGCAGCGTCCTTGTCGTCGCCCCTCAGCAAAATCCAGTCCGTCTCGGTCTCTTCTCTTGTTTCTTCTCCCTTCTTCGGGTGCGTCGGATCTCGGCTTACTTGAGTGTCTAATTGCAACCTTACTTTATTTAAGCTACTCATTTTGAGCTGTAGCCTTTACAAGTTTTTAATTTTTTTTACACGTGTGTCAAATAAGTGCGGGGGCGAACGGACGCTTTTGCAAAGCGTATTTATATTTTCGACGCACGCTCCTTCCTTGGCAATAATAATTCAAGGGAGCTTGTCATCCATCTGTTATTAACACGTTGACAGAGATAAAATCCCATGCTCAAATATTGACAAGACTTTTGTCCTGGTCTTGCCCGACTTTCTCGCTTGCTTTCTCACTGCTGACTGACTGACGTAAATACTCGTCTCCACGAGACTTTTACACATGGTGTAAGAGTGACGATTGACAAAACTTTCTACCACCAAACCAGGTAGATTTCCCCACGCTTCTTCGTCTACTTTCCCGTCCATCCACCCAAATAACCAAGGTTATAGAACCAACACAAATATGACAACGTCAAAATTGCTTCTAGGGCTTTGCAACATGAGAAACACGTGTAAGTGGTATAATACTTTCCCCACCGGCTTTCGCCGCGCTTTTATCATACCGTCGAGATTGGTTTCCATTTTCGCTATGGCGTTCAACAGGCTGTTGTTTTGGCGAGCTAAACATTTGTGTACTTTGTTCAACAGTCGCTCCGCGAAGTCATCCCACATGTGACCAACAAGGGTCGAAGGTTGTCCAAGCTCGAGACGCTGACGCTGGCCAAGAATTACATTGTCGCCCTCACCGGAATGGTCGTTCAGGATGACAAAGATGACGTCTGTGGCGCTGCCGCCCAGAGACTTCTTAACAACGTTGTCGATAACAGCGACAGCCCTGTCAGTAAAGACTGTCTTCTTCAAGGCAGCACAGATCCGGACGATTTCACCTTTGACCTTGATATTGGTGACCATCAAGACTCTCTCGGATTTTATGATGACTAGAAATAGTTGACGTTGTGTGTGTGCGGTGTGGTTAGGTTGAATTTTATTAGAAGGTCAAAAAGGCGGCAAAAGGGGGACAACAAGACTGAAGGCGCAAGTGTGGCGAAAAAGGTCACGAAAGCCTGACCTATTTCAGTTAGACAAAAGTTAACATTAAACCCTGCGCATTAATTCCATATAATTTAAGTTATATTTTTTAGTGTCTTCATGATTACTCGTCAGTAAGTTGTGATTGGTTCTTGAGACGCAAGTTTCAAGTAGACGGTGAGTACCCATTCGGTCTAGAAAAATTGCTTTACAAGTGTAGTTTAGGGTTTTGTGCTGCCATTTCAACGTTATATATACATAGCATTACAGCTTTAGTAGGTATTATAGAAACCAAGGGATTTTGGACTAGCAAATGTATAGCAATTACCTGGATGTTAAAAGTAAACAAGTGATCGACGGTGCTTAAAGTGAATGGGAATCAGTGTGCGCCATTGTTAAAATTATTGTTATACAAAGTAATGTAAAAATAATTACATAGCAAAATGGAATTGGACTCCAAGTTGCATGGAAGGAATTGTTTGACAATCTGCGCTCATTTTGTGATTTTGTCGCTTGAAAAACAAACGGTGGTAGAAGCAAAAGCTTATTATTTTAGTGTAACTTGTGTACATAAGTGAAAGTCAGAGAGGAACGTGATACAAGAAAGGAAAAAGGACAGCAAGAATCATTCCGGAGAGAAACACTGTAAATGCAACATCGTCATCATCATTATCAGTGTGCTGTAAAGTCATTTTAAAATGTGCATTCCGTAACGACTAGAATACATATATAGCTATGCAGCGCAGCTTCTATAATTAGAATTAAAGACGTGTATCGATCCGGTAAACGTAGAATATTTGTAGTACAACAGAAGCTCAGTTAATGACAACGCCAATATAGTACTTTGTGTAGTTCGCTATATAGACAGGCTACAATCAATTACAGCTTTACAGCATATAGGCTCCAATTACATGTCCAGCTCTAGCGCCATAGCTAGCATGATAATAACAACTGTAACAATAATTTTAACTGTAGAGTTGCTGATATAGGCGCTAAATCGCTGCTAATTTAGGCTTTTGCTTAGAAAAACGTTACTGTAACTTGTATCCTGATTCAGTCAGATTATATTTAGCGCTGGTCCCAAGTTTCGCTAGATGTGTATACGGATATATTTAGCTAATTTATGATAATCCAGCTGTAAATTCTTGTTATTCTGACGACATAAATCATATTATTATTTGTATGTAGGACGTAGCATGTTTTGTGAAATTAGCAGCTTCTGTCTCTTGTGCTTACGTAAGCCTAAATTACTCATTATTATAGGTCGTGTCATGTCAAGTCTGCGGCTATCATTTTAGAATACAAATCAAAGGTAAATATAAAATTATAATTAAGGTTCCATCGCTCCAGTAGAGTAGAAACATTAGTAGTTCCGCCATCGCCTAGCGTTATAATAATAACGTGTAACGTGTAACGTGTGTATAGTTGTACATGTTTTAATTTATCAACTTATAGCTACTGAAAATACTATTTACAACTTGTACATCGATTCCATGTCAGGACAGATATGCATGTGATGGAGGTTGGTTATTACATACAGACAGAATACTATATACATGATAATAAACTTGTGTATGTGTAGTAAAAGCTAATCAGTTTCCTCCGTAAGCTTAACATTTGGGAATTTACTTTCTCCTCCTTCTCTTCATCTCACAGGCTTCTTGTCGCTTCCCAGGAATTTTTCAATATCAAATCATCAATGATGCTGATTACTTTTATTCTCAAAACGTCATATGGAATCCTGAGATTTTGTGAAACCTTATCATAAATAACCACAGATAGATATGCTCACTAGGAATTAATTTTCAAAGAAATACCTGGTTTCACAATCCCTCTTCTTATGGAAAAAAATGTAGGGCGAATTTTAGCAGAATTTATCGTGATACAAGCAATATTTATTACAATATAGAATGTAGAGAACATTAAGCTTATATTTATTTGCTCTCGCAATTCCAGATAATATAAAAAACTCAGAAGAGAAAATTTGTCGGTGTTGCACAAAAGTGATATAATACAATTCTCAAGAAAAAGTACAACGTTGTACCCTCCCCAAACGTTGTACTTTTTCTTGAGAATTGTAAAATTGAAGGGACGAGAGTCCATTCTATAGCTTGTAAGTTGGTGGTCAGGGTCAGCAAGACCAACAATAGACTATTCATCTCCAGACAAGCAAGTCTGGAGATACTGGATATTGTTCTGTATATACATTATTTGTAATGTAAACTTGGAGGAGAGTTTTAAGTTGTTCAAGCTCCGGCAGTCCAGCCGAGGCTATATAAGCTTTGTCAACTGATGATGAAGGGACTATTAAATGTTCTGGCCTTGACCAGGAAGTTACTCTGACTCTGCGTTCAGATTCAATGGTCAGTCAACAAGGCAGACTTTAGTCAGGGAGTACGAAGCGACACTGTCAAGCTGAGCGCTGCAAGCGTTTAGGGATCCCAAAGGTTTAGCGATTAGTAGGCCCAGTTGGACAGCAGCGATCGTTTCAAAATAGAACCAAAGTTGGTTAATTTGTCGTCTAACTCTGAAAAGATTTCATGACCATTTACTTTGCTTAAAATCCATAAATGCACTGAAGAGATGGTTTTGGAATTTCGAAATAAAAACTTTAAATGATGTATTTCAGGTTTCAGAAGTAATGTACTTATCAAAGTTTATATAGATTTTTGAGATAGTTGTCAGCATTGTTGTAGAGCATGTCAGCAGTGAGGACGTGACAGTGGTTTTGAGGCTTGGACAAGTAGTCTTGGCGGAAGTCGTGGAAGAGATCGACTGGTGAATCAGTGACGGCGTCGAACTGTAAAAAGGTGAGAACGAAAAGTTGATTGGAGACTTGCGATGAAGGACGGAACGTGAACTCAATTTTTTACCTTGAGAAATCCATGCGAAACCGTTTTGAGAAAATGTAGGTGCTCGTTTTCGAAGGTGCCTCCGTTGCCGTGAAGTACGTGGACGCCAGTGCTCTTGGCGGCTTCGCAGAAGCAGACATGTTTGCCATTAACGACGTCGTCGTTTTCGTAGCACGTGTAACCGTCGGGCCTGCCGCAGTGAACCCAGTTGAAGTTGTAAGTGCACGAGAACTCGTGGAGTCTTTCTGTGGCGGGAATAAAATTTAGAATCTTTACGGATATTGTTGAAGATCTTCAGCTCACCTTGATACATGTAGTACAAAACGTTCAAAAGATCCTGGTCGGCCAGTTTGATTAATTCCTTGAATGCTGATTGGATCCCAAGGACGCGCTTTGACATTTCGAATTCTCGCATCTGCGTCAGGTTCATGAGCATCACGCCCGCATTGAGACCTAAAATTTATGCGAAACATCTTAACAAAAGTGCAATAGCCAAGAAGAATTCGAACGAACCGTTGGTTTTGTAGACCGGCAAGCGACCCCCAGTGTACCAGCCAACAGCAGTCAGTTCGTTGTTGAGCGCGGCGCCAACCATTTTGGTCGAGCCCATTCGTTGAGGAAGAATGTTCCAGAATTCGGTGAGGTTCGTCATGATGATAATGTCCGAGTCAAAGTAAATGACGGAGTCGATGTGAGGCAGTAAGTTCTGAAAACATGCAAGATTTCAGCTATTCTGCTGAAGGACTTGGTTGGTCGAAATCAAACTTTGAAACTTACTGGGAAGAATAGTCGTTGAGTGGCACACTGAGCCCACATTGACTTCCAATCGTTTTCAGGGTCTTCGGGGAACCATTCAAGATGAAGCTCAAATTTGAAGTCCCAACCGCCCAAGTTGCAGCCCCAGCGGAGCTGAAGCAGCTGTTAAACCGTAAGGTCCATTCAAAATAGTTTCAACCGATATGTCTAACAAAAATATTCAGTCTTACATCATCGCCAAGGTCCAAAATGGTATCTGCGTCGCTGAAGGCAATAACGTTCAAGTCAGCGTCTTGGGCGAACACCGAAGCTGATTTTATCATAGCGAGGCCTTGGGCGCGTCTGGAGCCGCAGATGATGGCCGCGACGTTTATTCGTGGACCGGTCACTGGAACACTTCAACAGAATTTCGTTAGAATTTTCTTCGATTTGCCCAATAACGATAAATGGAGAGAGGCGACTAACCGATCTTTCAATGGACTTGGCGATCTTTTCTGAACCTCCGCGTAGACTTGTGAGACCCGCGCCGCGCTGTCGACAAGCTCAGAAACGTTCAAACCATGCCGACTTTCCGAATGTGCAAAAGCGTCCCGAATAGCTGCTCTGGAAGTGAGACAGTAATTTTAAGCTTCCAGTTTTTTTGCCAAATCCAATGAACTCATCAATCTGTGACTCACGGCCAGTCGAATCCCTGAGAGTCCTCAGCCTGAGCAAGAAGATTGTACGCTTTGAGCTGCATCGACAGCAGAATTTTCTTGGCTTCTGTTTTGCTCAATGGAGGTGGAACAGTAACAGTTAACACTTTGACCGAAACTGGCGACGTAGGCTCCTGAAGCTTCGCCTCGTTATAACTGGCGGGATTTCCAAGAAGGAGAATCGTAGCAAGTCCCGCAAATATCAAAAGAAACAAAAACCATTTTTGCAAAAATCTAGATTTGCCACGCAAACTTTGCTTTATATTTAGAGTTTCCATTTTGTTCTTGCTTTCGAAACACTTGCTGCCCTCTCGTTCTCTATGTCAAACGTGCGTATCAGAAAAACGAGTAAAAGCGTATATTCAGTCAATTATAAATGTATACATGCATCATAGTTGGCATCATTGTATTTCTTTAACTCGTCCAAGAGTAAAATATCCAGAGTTACACAGCAATCAGCAAATTCTATTCTGTGTATCAAGGATCGGTCAAATTGTTAGGAGAGCAGAATGCGCTGATTCTAGAACTCGTGCGTTAATTGTCTTGTCTTCTGTATATAAATGTAATGACGTGGAGAAACGTACAGCTATAATTGTAGAGGCTCTGGCGTTCCTCAAGGCATTCGACCACCTGATAATCTCCACTTCAACTTCAGATCGTTTCAAGCCCAGTTAAAATATACCTTGAGAAAAATGTTGGCAAAATGGAAGCATCTGTTCAGGTGGCCAAGTCGGCGAAATTTTGTACTTACGGTGAACTGGATCTTGTTTCTAGGCTGCATTTGTGTTGTGATTTTCTGTAACGTGTGGGAGCAGACTGTGAACTTGATTGAATGGCATCGAAGTGGGAGGCCGGCGTTGCTGAAAACGTAAACTATATATAATTTCGTTTGTTTGATTAATTAATTCATTAAAGCACATCTTCCTTATACTTTTTCTATACAATCTACAGAACGATTATCAAAAAGTCGATACAATCCGACTACCTCATCGACACGCCCGGCTGCGTCATTTGGGACATGAAGCCTTTTGACAAGTCCATCAGTCCACATTGGAAGCCTTCATCGATGTCCACGTGCCCAGTGCCAATTTTGGCCTTCGAAAACGGAGTGAGTTTAGAGCCTGAATCTTAAGGAATATCTTGACATTGGATAATTTTAAAAATCTATTAAAATTCTAGCAGCTTAAGTACAACATGAACTCGAAGGACTGGAATAACGCCGATTGCTGCTTCAGAGAGATCACAAGAACTTCACAGTCTTTGGACGATCATGATTGGGACGCTGACAGCTTGTACAGGTGTGGCTACGTAGTAAACTAACATATATGAGTTCAAAGATTTTGTCAAAACACTCAAATTTTGGAACTTGAATTCAGCGTCAACGAAACATGCATCCCGGTATCCCATGGATCGAATGAAGATTTGGAATTACCAGAATTTATGCTCACTGAATGCACAGTTGGAAACAGGAGCGGAACCAATGAAACAGCGAAAGTCTTCGATTACTTGGCGGTCCCGCCAAGCCCTTGGAATTCCAAGACTTCCCTCCAAGCTCAGCAAGTTGCTCAGTATTGGGAGCACAGGCGGAAAGAGAGCTCATCGGGGCTACAAATGCCACCGAACGTTCTGGTCATCGGAGTGGATTCCGTATCTCGCTTGCACTTCATGCGCTCGCTCCAGTTGACGCGCGAGTACGTGTTGGCGAATGACTTCGTTGAACTGAAAGGTTACACCCGTGTGGGGCTCAATACGTTTCCAAACTTGATGGCTGTTTTGGGCGGGTTTGAGGATGACAACTATCCGTGTTGGGGGGCTGAGGACAGCACTTTCGACAGCTGTCCTTTCATCTGGGACCAGTTCAGCGCTAACAACTACGTGACGGCGTTTGCAGAAGACTTTAATTACATGTCAACCTTTAACTTTCTGAAAGCAGGCTTTGTGGACCCACCCACCGATTATTACTTCCGGCCAATGGGCAAAGCCTACAGATCGGACGACTTTCGGCCCTTCAAAGGCTGTGTTAACGGGGGGACTGAGCTCGAGTTTGTGTGGGAGTATGTCAAGAACCTTCAACGGTCAATTGGGGGTCGCGTTCCATACTTTTTGTTCAGTTGGATGAACCAAGCGCATGATGACTTCAACGTGCTCCAGAACTTTGATACCGTACTTCGGAATGCTGTTCAAGGCGCCGTTGAGAGTCAAGGCATTGAGGCCAACAATACAATCATTGTCTTTATGAGTGA
>JAQGBJ010001577.1:0-21954 GCA_034698345.1 Sphaeridia pumilis | reverse complement strand
GTTGAACAAAGAACTTTTGTATATTACGTGTGAACAAAACAGTTCCGTTCCACAGACATGAAGGCAACAGGAAGCTTCCAGTGAAATACTGCGATTCGGAGAGTCGTAACTCACCGCAGCCGACTGCAGTCCATAGTAGTGCCGCGGCATTTTTAAAAGACGCTGCGCGCTGAGATATCCGGCAAACTTGCAATATCTTCCGACACCAGTAGGAGAGAAGTTGTTGCCAAATAATCTGGCGCTAGAAAAATATAGTTTCTAAAAGTTGCCCTCTGAGGAGACCAAAAGCGGCAATGCCAAGGAAGATTAATTTTTTCAACTCATAAAAGGCTAGGCAATTGAATAAGGTGTTTTGTTATTTTTGCTCCACTTTCGTTGCCTTTTGGTTTTTCCGCAAAGTATAAATTATGCGCTTCTGTACGTGAATTTAAGGGAAAAGCAAATATCAAAGCCCAGAACATGCAAGGAAACCACGTTTCGAGTTCACACAAAGTCAGTCCAGACTTGTGGAAGATGAAAAATGAAACGCGTATGCTTTTTAAGTTACTTTGCAGGCAAGTTTTTTGTTCTTTTAGTTCTTTTTACTATTAGATCAAATATCATTTTACGCCGCAATGCCACCGAAACAAGATATTCAACTTTTCTCTGTTAGAAAAGTAGCAGATTTCTGCTCTAGTCTTTTGCACGCTTTCAGTGAAACTAATATGTGACGCTGTGGTGGAAACACACGTTTTGTATTCTCGAGTTGCCTGCGGCGATGTTGGTTGTTTGATGGTAAAAGTGTGGTTCGACGAATTTCTTCGAGTATGGAAACAAATGGAGATTTGTGTAGAGCGAAAGGGAAAGTTGCAACTTCGAACGGAGAGAAAAGTCTGTGTTTTCAAATGTTACTGTGGAACCAAAGCCGACTTTCTCCAGTATCAAAGTGGCTGCCGAAGGCATCGGACGATAAGCTCTTCGTCGGTGGCGGTTCCAAGTGGAAGCGTGGAGTTTCGGGCACGTGTTTTTACTTCAGGCTGGTTGTTCCTTGGTTTTAGCGGCAAATTTAAAATGGTGGAAAATTGACTTTTATTGTTTGGAACAAGTGAAACTTTGTTTTTGTAGGTTAGAGACACTCAATACTTGTGTTACTTTAACGATGACCAAGCCAGTGTTGTTAGATTGCGGGGAGGTAAGAAACTGTATTTTTGTCACTCTCAAAAAGTGGTCCCCCAGGGCCCTTTCAAGGCCTCTCAAGGACCCCAAGGGGCCTCACAAATATATACATAATTGAGCACATGTCAAAGATGGGCTCAGCTGAAAAATGGCGAATCGAGACATGTTATCAATTTCCGCCATCACAAAAAGTGACAGCCTGGAAACAAGTTTCTTAAAACAAGACACAGAACATGAAAAAATACACAAAAGACGAGGAGGATTTATCGGTTGGAAAAAGTTATTCATTTTCGCCATAACTTTGACATGTCACATGTACACAATCTTCTTCTTGTGCCGATACTTACGTATCAAGTCTTCAATTCTACTGCCAAATGGCGGTCGATATTTCCGTTGTTTGTGTTTCCATTTTTCATATTCCTTTTCTCACAGTTTTTTCCTTTTATTTGGTATATTCGAATTTATTGTCGAGTTGTGGCTCTAGATCTTGTTCGATGGGGGAATAACGTCCAATTTCGAAGGCAAGAGGCCTCCAAGGGGGTCTGTGTTTACTTTCTCTTCAAGTATATATGAGCCCATATATAAGTACATTACTCGTATACATGTTCATGAATAATGATAAATAAGAAGGCAAAAAGTTTTATATCCGAGTATGTGTTTCAACATATGTGAATTTTGGCATATGTTCGAGTGGCAATTTTCGTACATTGGGCCTGCTGAAGTAGCTGAAGTGCTCATCGAAGATGGAAGCTGTCTCTGGACTTTATCTTTGACTGTCAGGTGCGAATTGGCAAAAAATATAAGGTTGTCGATGAGATGATATACGTGTGTGTTTGGAATAGACTGTCAGTTTTGGCGCTCCGCTCCGCTCACCAGAGGGCGCAAAATGCAGTTTCTACTGATGACGTCCGAATAAGTTTATACTGCCAGGAAACTTTGTAAAGAGTTGATAGAGTTTACATAATGTGTACCGAGACTTGCCAATTTACCGCCGAATAGTTACATGTTGGCTGGAGGGTGGTTTTCGCATGTATAAATTAATTCTTGGAAATATTCTTTTAATAGGAGCGCCTAGCAGGCAACCAAAAATAAGCGAAAAGTAAACTTTTTCCTTGTTAAAATATTCCCAAAGGCATCACCAAAGGCATGCTTGATGGAATCGATGAGACGGTGAAGCGTAGGGAAAAGTTTGGATTCTGTTGCGGTGTCGAAGACTCATCAGAAGAAATTTTGAAAAGGCTATGAAGCAGGCTAAATTTTTCGTGCTAAACTGCGCGTGAGGAATTTGCAAGTATATCTGGAGAGAGAAAGTTTTACAAAGTTTTTACAAGATGTTTAACGAGCGTAAGGGTAGGGCGTGGTGGGTAAGAAGGCGAGAAGTAATTAACGAGAAAATACACATAAGAGGGTGAGGGCGGGAAATTTGAAGAGGGAAGAGATGAACACGAAAAGACAATTGGTATGGGCGGGGCTATGGGAGCTATTGAAGAGTCTTTGCTTCATTAAGTTCGGCGAGGGTGGCAGAGGGCGCTAATGGCGCGATGGGGAGAATGGGACAAAAGCTGATTTATAGAGCGTAGCATGAGGAGGAGAAGAAAGAGCGGGAATTTGGCACCTTGACAGGTAATTAATAAGAGGGTAATTTGAATTCAAGATGAGAATACAGAGATTTCGATAGTGTCGTAATTGTAGATGGCGCTGAAGGAAATGTGATAAGAAGATGAGCGTGGAAGGGATGTAAGAGAAGTTGCGAAACTTTGTTTCCGCCATGTTGGAATAATGTTATAGTTTTGTTGAAGAAAACAAATATAAGAAAAGGCAAGTTGAGCAACGCGTATTTCACAACGATAGCATCTTTTCGTTTAAACGGTTATGGTCGTTTTCTCGGCTGCTTTCTTATTTTGGGAAGATTTTCGGAGAAGCAAAATATTGTCGTGCTTTTACTACGACTCGGCGAGGTTTGCTTTGTTGTTTTGCTACGTTACATTTTGTGGCATGTGGCCTTTGTGACTGGAATGAAAAGCAGGTCAGACGCTTATCATTAAAATGACAATAGAGTCAGGGGAGGAGAAGAAGAAGATCGTAAAAGGAAATGAAGTTGATTTGATGGTATACGATTTCGAGTGTATTTGCAATTTGAAACGCTGAGTCGTTTTGCAGGAAAAAGTGGAAAAGTTGGATTTGAAAAGGTGGTTTTAGAAATACAGTACAATTGAATCAAGGGTAAAAAAGTAATTTCAAAGTTGGCTTGGTAAACGGGAGACTATAAATTGTACAAAATCACCAAGAACTCGAACCTGCAGTTGTACGAATCGTGCGCGATGAGCACGTTGGCACCAGACGTCCTTGGTTGAAACCAAGCGCGCGCGGTATTGACGTTCAATCAAGTTAAGTTGTTATGGAGCGCGGGGAATATATAACTTGAAATGGAGATTTCACAGCAGATTTTTGAAGAATATGGTACAATACAGGAAACCCGGCGGAGGATATGATTGGATGTCATGCCGAGTTTTACGGCGGGTTTATTCGAAAAAGGTACGAGGGAAAAGGCTGGAAACGACTTTGAAAATAGCTTCTAGCTATAGAATTTCCGTGTGAAGATGTCTTTGTGAACAGTTATTTCCAAGCCGGTGGGCATGTATACAAAACGAGTATTCAAGGCGGAAGCGCCCATATCTGGAGACGCTTCCATCTCCGCCGATGCGCCCACCACAACCTTTACTGTCGGAATAAAGCGGGAGCGATGCCTGTTTTCGGTTGTGGCGGGAGTCTGCGGTCGCTTAATATGCGGGCAGCAGCGATAGGCCTTACAAAAGAGTTAACAAAGATGCTCACATAAAGTCACAAGATTTACAAGAGCGGAAGAAAGTTTCCGTAATGGCAAGAAAATGAGGGTTAATTAAGTCGACAGTGTGGTGAAAGTCGGAGAAAAGGCAAACCACCCATGTACAATATATATACGGGTTGTTGTAGCAAGGAGGTTTTGGCGGGAAATTTAAAATTTTGAAAATTTTGATTTTTTTTAAAGATTCGACCCCAAGAGCAAAACATCTTCTCGGCGCTGCGGCGGGAAACCAACCTCAAGTGTCTTACGCTGACGGTACTCATCTTGGCGTCTGTTGGCGCGCTAGGTTCCTGGTGCAGCCGCTGGAGGACAGTGACGACGCTGGATTTCAACGCTTTTCCCATTGCGACGTAAGTGTGGTTGTGGTAGCGGTGGCGCTGGTGGTTGTCGGTCTTGTATATATATAAAATATGTATCTGGAGACTCGTAGAAAATAGAGCCAAAAAGGTAGAAATGTTTCAACAGGTTTCCTTTGTTTTCTCAAAGTCCCTTGACAGAAAAAGTTGAGGAGGCGGAAAAAGCAACAGCTGAAAAATTTTGTGGATTGAATTCCCTTTTTTCTTTTGCTCTTACTTTAATATTTTGATGGATTTATCGTGTAAACTGTTGGTAGATCTCGAGAGAGCTTTTTCCCAGAAAATTCTTTGGCTCCAGTGGGACGAAGGGAGTACGAAGGAAGGAAAGTGAAAGTCCATTAGTTTTGCCATTTCCAAGCATATAGATAGGAAATTGTATTTGCTCAAAGTTGCATGTTGCATCATATACGCACGTGGGCTATAAAAGGATGAGCAAATGTTGATGCATGTTGTGGACACGGAAGAAACAACATGTATCGGAGGAAGACTTCAAGCCTGCAAAAGACATGCAATTGAGTGAGTTTGGCAAGAATCGAGCTGAGGGGATGTGAGCCAGACAAACGAGGCTTGATTTCCTTTGGCGAAAAGTCTAGAAACAATAGAGCAAATCTAATATTACAAAAGGCAAGCGCTAAAGTTGCTCAAGTAAGTACATGTTGATTAAATTGAAGAAACAAAGCCAAAAGGAAGCGCGCGAAAATTGATAAGAAATGACAAAGGCTAAAAGGAAGAGGAGGAGGAGAAAGTATATACACAGCATCAACACTTGTTAAGGCGGGAAATATTTTTCGCGCGCGAAATTCAAACAAAGACTTTTTTGTGTTACAGGACCCGAGTCATCTCACCGTGTTCTGAGGGCTATGCATACGTGCCTGCGGCGCTCGTGTTCATGCTTTACCTTTTGTACCTTGTCGAATGCTACCATTCAAAGGCGCGGGAGCTTATTAGTTCAGTAAAGGTAAGCGCTGCGCTTTGACGTAGTTTTTGGAGGGAAAATTGAATTATTCAAATGTATAGCAACTACTCCGGTGGACTAAACTCTTGAAAATGCAATTTACGTAATTGGATCATGGGGAGAGGGATGAGCGAGCGGGATATTTTGAAATTGTTTGAAATTCAATTTTCCCGCCAAAAATCATTAATGTATACGGAGGTAGGTAGGATGAGCGATAATGAGATTGGAATGAGAGTTAGGTACGAGAAAAGAGGTCGGAGAAAATGAGTGTAAATTCGAGTGTAATTTGGACGATTAATCCGCTACACAAAAGGTGAAAGTGTATAGGTTTATATGGGGATGAGAAGAGGCGGTTTTTCAAGTATATGTTTTCTATGTCAAAAGACAGATACAGGAAAATAAGTATAGGAGAGAAGGTACGTAATTCATTAGCTTTTGTTGGGCTTTGGGCTAGATTTTCGCAATTTGGATTCAAGCATAGAAAATTTTACATGTTAAATGGCGGGAGTGGGAAAGTAAGGTCTGGTTGCCTCATTAGAGGGCAACAGCTGAGCAAATCTACTTTCACCTGCATAAGACTCGATGCTAAAGGAGTAGAGACATGCAGATCTACTAATGACTTTAGCAAAGTTGGAAATTGTATTTTCGGCGGCTGGAATTCCCATCGGTTCAGTGGGAAAACAAAGGCAGGTACACAATTGGATGTAGTAATTTCAGTTGGAATTCTGACAGGTTCTAGGAACCACAATTTATGAATGTGGAGAGGAGAAGCAGATGTTGCAGTGAAAGCGCTCTTCGAAGAGCGAAAGTGGTACCAGATTGGGTACTTCGTTGATGCATTTCTCTCTCTGTTTTACAGACGGACATTAATACAGTGTACGGAAAAGTGGAGCAAATGAGGCTCGCCAAGCCTGTGATATGGTGGAAGGGGATCTCGTACCACTACGTTAAGCGGCGGAAACAGTACGTCAAATTAGATAAACGAAAAGGGAGAACAACAGCGACAGATTCTCAGGTAAGTTGTTGCGTTTGCTTGAAAAGTTTTTGAAAAATGGATGCCCTGGAGATTTGTAAAAGTTCACTTTGCTTTTAGTATTTTTGGATTTTGGGATGGAGAATTTGGAAAGTTTGATAGAAAATTGAAAAAAAGTAAAATAAATATAATAGAAAAGTACGGACGTTTTGCTGTAGGGATGAAGCGAATTTGTCGTCAAGTTATTGACGTGATTGAAAAGGCGAATGTAATTTTGCGGTTGGTGAATACTGTGAATTGATCAAAGGTTTGTTTGGATCTTGAATCGTGTGTCCTTCTTTCTTGTGCAGGTTTGTTACGAGAGAGTCAACTCGCACGTGGAAACTGGCAGCTTTTTCTATGGGCTTTGTGGCCTGAATGACATTTCGCGGCGACTTGTCGACCTGGAAAAGTTTGCTGTGACCAAAGTTCGGTTTCAAAAAGGATTCATTTTTTCGAGTTCGCTGGCTGCTCAAGAGTTTGAAGATCAGCGGGCGACCTTTTTTCAGGTGAGTGCACATGTCAGAAATGGACTAATTTTTAGAGAATTCAAGATTTCTCGTGTAAAAAATTAGAGTTTCTTGTAGCTTTCTTGTTCTGTTTGCTGACGTCAACTTTCTCCGGTTATTTTGGTGTTGTCTATGGAGCTGCGAGAGGAAATGAGAGAGAAAGCGTGACAAATGAATTCCAAAATGACGCTTTTAACTTGTACTTCCGGGTGAATCAACGTTTACCCTTCTTCTTGTTTCTTGGGTTTGTTCCACTTTTTCAATGGCAAGATCAAGGCTGCTTTTAGTATATACATCAAAACGAAAAATTTACATTACATTTACCATCATCAAAGAGTCATCAAAGAACATTAAAAGCCCAACAGTAAAAGGTTCTTGGTTAAAAGTAGGAAAAAAACGTGAACTTTTCTTAAATATTCCAGCAAAAAAGTGCTTTTAAGAGAGTTGAGTTTTTGCTAAAGTAAAAATTATTAATTCTCACCCTCAACCACGCCATCTGCTGCGACAAAGCATTCTTCATGGACGCTGTATGAATTTTTAATCTACCCAAATAGCAAGAATTGAATCAAATCTTCTTTCTAGAAAGTGCTTTTAGCTTTCACCCATTTTGCTAGTTCCAGCCTCGTTTCGATCGATGAAATTATGTCAGTGGATGTAAACATGATTTTCGATTTGCACGATCCTTCATCCGTCAGCAGCTCGTTAGTATCGATTGAAATTTCACCGAATATACACACAAGCTCAATACACATGTCAGACTTGTCAGGGAACGTGAAAGCTGGAGAACACAAATCCGCCTGGAGGTTATATTCAAACAGCATGATGATCAAGTGTCATAAAAGCGTGAAAATTTAATGCTGAGAAGATTACTTGGCTGAAGAAGCCTTGTTGCAATATTGAGCATCTGGAAAAGCTTTCCGGCGGCGTATGATGATTATGGGTTAATTCAAAAACCGATACTGGAAAAGAGGAGAGTGAAAATTACTGCTGCTACTGCTTCCACTTCAACTTCAAAGATTTACTATATTGCTTGGAGGGCAGAATTTACACGAGGCTGAAGAAGAGACGCTGGAAGCGTATACACGAGTTGAGCTGTTTTGGTGGGAACATCGATGACATGTTAATGGCAAGGAAAAAGCACTAGAGCGCTAAAGCTGATGTAAGCTGGTTTTCGAGGAACGTGCCCTTGTGGCCTTCCAAAAAGAAGAAGGCAAACTACAAATATATATATGCGGAGGCTGTTACTGTGATATGCCGTCCATAAAGTATCTACAAAAGAGCCATTGAGTGAAAGTGAGTGAGAGCGCGCGAGTATATACATGAGGGCGGGAAGAGTTGATGGTTAAGTGGAGAGATGCATGCGAGGTAATGGCGGTGACTGAAAAATACACACAGGACGCTGCGGCGGATGTTGTACCGCAATGCGGCTGCTACTCCATTGAAATTGAGCGGAGGATGAGATTTTTCCGCAAGAGGGCGCTGTCTCGACAGAAGAAGAAGACGCTTGTGACTGTAATTAAATTAGGAAATCAACAGTGTCAGATGGACTTGAGGCCACTTGATGAAAACAAAGGGTTAAATTGAGTTGATTCAAGAGAGGCTCCTCTGGGACTTTGTTGATAATTAATGTTGTGTGTTTCTAATTGCAGGAACAAGAGGGAACCGACGATTACTTGGAAATGAAGGAAGGATTGGAGCTGTCAAGAGTGTCTTTCGTGGAAAACATGACATGTTGGACAAGTCCCGACAGCCTTCCGTGGTTCGCCCGAAGAAGCGTCTATTGGCTGGCGAGCGCGCTTCTGCTTTCATGGCCTCTGAGGATCGTGCTTGAATTGAATACTGCTCACGTTCAGTACCAGGTAAGAAGAAGAAGGAAAGTTGGCAGCAAGAAAGAGAGACAAGAATAGCAGGATGAGATGGAGAGAGACAAATTAATTACTTTCTATAGTATCCAAAAGCTGAGAGGTGTATCAGTTCAAGGTTACTGGAAGTCTTGAGATTTTGGAGAACAAGTGCGCCATCTTGAGGGTATAAAGGCCAGGGAAAGTTAATTATGTGCGCCCCAAGTAAGGAATACAAACAAGATTAATGGGATTCAATCTGTGAGGGCTCGTTTGTTATTTACTCTCTTGGAATTCGAACGCTGCGCTTCTGTGGGGCCAAAAAGCTTAGTGTCACAGCGGGAAGGCGTGTTAGATGTGCCGCCTTGGCGAGATTCTAATTAGAACGGAAAGAGGCAAAAGACAAACTTTTTGCAAAGGTGCAAATGGACAAAAAAGTTTTGGAAATGATACCACTTCGGCGATGTGGAACACACATTGCTGTGTCGTTACAAAAGTTTTAATGTTCCTTCTCGTTTCTTACTGTGACGCAGGTGACCAAGATTTTTGGAACAAACTATGCGGCTCCACAGTACGTTGGCGGCGAAGGTGGACAGTTGACTCCAACGACGACGAGTTCGACTGAAGCGCTGCTCCATGACATCCAGCCGCACCAGTGGTGGCGAAGAGCCACGTGGCTTCGAAACTTCATGGCTGAGCGGCTACCGCCGCTCAGCGTCCAGAACCAGACGTATTTGCTACTGCCTTCGGAGGAGCCGGCGAGGGGCCAGGACGAAGTACTTGCAGTACCTGAAGAAGAAGAAGATGGCAAAATCGAAGCGAAAAAAGTGAGCGAAGTTGGGCACTACAACCTGAGCTTCTGGGACCAAACGCAGCCTCAGCATCGACATTACAGAAGCTTTGGTCAGGAAGACGAAGATGAATTCAGCAGCAACGGGAATCAAATGCCTCGAAGTGTTACGATGCTATTGCCGGGGAAAAGTGCTTCTCATAACAATAATCATTTTGGAAGCGATCAAATAGAAGTGCGAGCTGGGCGAAACGCTGCTCAGTATTGGAACACTGTGCCGAGCTATTCTGAAGCGATGCTGCTTTTAGTGGACGAAGCAGGTGTAAATGGACAGCGGCTCAAAGGTCAGGAGCGTTGCAGCGGTTCGAGTAACTTGAAGAGCTTCGATGAAGTACCAATCAGCGAAAGTGCCAATGGACTACCGCAACAGTTGGGCGGTTGCGGAGGAGGAGACTTCAAGCGCATCATGTCCATGGGGAACATGGCGAGGAGTGAGAGTTATAGAGGTAAGGGGTATAAGACAAACGGGGCATTTTTGAATTTGCCGCCAAAAACGCTCAAGCGCCATAGAGCTATGAGAGTGCTCGATGGCTCCCGTAGAAATTTTTGGAAACATGCAATAACTTTGGCTATGCTGTCTATTGTTATTCGAGTGGCTCTTTCGAAACAAAAGCCATGACAGAATGAAAGATTGGATGAGAAAAAGCTATACAAAAGCCTTTGAAAACTGTGAATTTTCAAAGTCGTCGTCTGACTGATCCCATTACGCGGCTAGCCGCAAAGCCTCTTGGATAGTCAGCAAAAGTTAGTCCTGTCTGTCCATGTCTGACTGCGTTTTCTTGATCCTTTCCCGCCGAAACCACAGCAAGAAAGTAGACAAAACTTGTATATAGTTTTAACAAGATTTTCTTCTCTTTTGTCTCTTCTCGCCTTTTGTTCTTGCCTATGAAGGCTGATTAAAAAGTGGCAAAAGTTTTGTTCCTTGAAGGTGTGATTTTCAACCAGGTGGCTGGCTGTGAGTTTGGATTTGACTCGAGCAAAAGCTGTGTAACTTTTACCTGGTTCAAAGGAGTGGAGAAAGTTGGCCAAAGTTTTGTTTCAAGCTTATCTTGGATGCCGTGTTGTGTGTCGTTTTGTATTTTGTGTGTACAGTTGTGGTGGTGAAAGCGGGAAGTTTTGCAAGTCCCTCGTGTGGCGTTAGAGTGATAAGCCTCTTGTGGATTTACACAAAGGGAAAAGAGAAACAGACATAAAACCGGCGTTTCCTTGCTGCAAGCAATAGCAATACAAGTTGCAAAAGATAGTAAAAGGGAAGCGACCGGCTTTAAAATTTTTATTGGTGGCTGTAAAAGTTGAAATTGTGTGTGACTGGTGTTGGAAATAGCAGGTCTGAAGAGAGAGAACGTAATGGCGGGAGATTTCAAAGTGTTGGGCGCTTGAAGCGGGGTGAAAGGTCATCATGGCGCTGAGATAGGCGAACTTGTAGGCAGTTAAGCTTTTAGTGGGTGTAGTTTCGGATTTTGGGGTATCTTGAAATGGGCTTGTGAGTTGATCGTTTCCGGTGGCGGAGGAAACCATAGACAACAACACATTTAAAAGTTGTTAAACGTTCCACGCTGAGAGGAAATGAAGAGACGATTTGAGTGATTTCCTTGCTTCTGGAAGGCTGTAAATTTCGAAATAGATGTAAAAGTGAGGTGGAGAAGAAACAAACAGTAAAATGTTATTGCGGCTGTTGGACAATAATAATTTTGTTTTGACGTTCCATAGAAAAAAGCCTGGAGAGCTCCTGAAGGCCATGCGGTTTCGATGAGTGTTTGGACAAGGTGAAAATATAGGAAGGAAGCTCGAGGAAATGGCGAGAATTGTGGTGAAAGTGAGAGAAAATTGCGGTGGTTTGAATAGACAGGATAATGAATGATGGTGGAAATGGCGGCAGATGAGGTACATAAGGCCAAGCGAGAGATTTATGGATGCGGTTGTTTTTTGGCTGAAAGAAAAGGATAATTGTAAAGAAGAGCAGGTGATACAGGCTCGAAAAGAACGACATCTAGGGGAGGGCGAGGCAACTTGCCTCAGGTGGCAGGAATTCTTGAGGAATATATTGAAAATTGTGGAACGAACTAATGGAAAGGTTTATGTCCAACAGTGCTCAGTGCAACACTGCCAAGAAGTGCGAGCGGCCTCCCGGTGGACCTTACTCGACCTGTCAGTGCCTCGGTTCCGGTTGACCCTTATAAAGCGACCAATGTGACCTGGGACCCGAGACAGAGGAAGAACCAAAGTAGCAGTAGTAGAACAAGGGCAGCAGGACCTCAAGGGATGCCTCCGGACTATCTTGAAGCGTTGAGGACAAGTAGGCCGGTGTGGCTGCCGAAGTGGGCCAAGATTAGAAGGTGTTTGACTGAACGGAACTTGAGAAGTGGGCGGGGTATGGAGAAAGTCTGGCTTCATGAGGTCGAGGCTACGTTTTTGAAGGATGACGACTAATGTGTAGATCGTAGTTTTGATTTTGAGAAAATTGAGGTTCTGATGACGAAATGTTTGTCAATTCTACCTGTGATACTCAATAAAAGAAGTTTAAGTTGAACCCAAAGTTGTGTAAGGAATCATTTCATTTTAGCTAAAATTGGTAACAAGACATCAAGACAGAGTTTAGAAGCTTCTAACGCATGTTAACGATAATAGTAGGTATCAAACAGAGATAGTACGGACTATCGAATCTACGAACTTGGATCGGACACAAGTCTTCATCTGAAATCTCTACTGTACAAGAACTACAAAATATCATGTACACTTCCCGAGCAGCTATCATTCAAGTTGAGAAATAAATCATCATCATTCTGACTATTGAAAGCTAGGACTTGAAATATTGAAACGTGGAATGATATTAGTTTTTAGTACGTCTGGCTAATTATATTTACGGGACTATCATCAAAGTTTCCAACAGAGACTTCGTAATCCAAACTTACGGAATGGGAACTCTATTCATAACTTTAACTGTTGCTTCTTCCATTGCATGCTTGAACTCGCCAAGAGAGAACTGAAACAAACAAACCAAGTTTTCACTGATTGTCCACTTGAAAACATTTTAACCTTTTTGATTACAGCTTACCTCAAACAGTTGCTTCTGCCAAGTTACTTTTATCAGGGTAAGTGGAGCACGAGGCTGAAAACCATGGAATAACGCAATCAAAAGCTCCTCCTTGTCCATCTCCCAGTTACCAAAGATTACGACAACTTGCAACTTCGTCAAGCCTAAAAATAATTAAAGCACAATCAAATAAAACAGTGAAAAGTCTCTAAAATTATGTGCTCAAAACATTTCAAACTTGCCTTGAATTTCGTGGAGATTTTTAAAGAATCCTTCAACTTGAGAATCATAACGGATTTGATTGTATCGGTGTTCAAAAATATGGTCATAATGGGCCTTAACCCGGATGCAAATCTCCCTCAACCCTGAGAAGTTTATCAAATTGGAAATAGCTTCTTTCCAGACAACCATTTCTGAGAAAGTGAACCATTCCAATGAAACATCAAGACGAGTCACGCTGGAAACGTTCTTATTGGCGGCCTCATGGAGTACTCGCGCTTGAGTGCTGGTTGCAATTGACAACATGATTTCCTGGGGCTGGATTACTTCAAACAACCTTCTTAAGGAAACCATGTAGTTAAATGTTGTACCCATGGTAAGCTCTTCGAATTCCCTGTCAAGTTCAGATGCAAGTTTAAAAGACATTCCACATATTAATGCGTATCTGAAAGATGAAACTGGAACTCACCTCAGATCTATTTTCACTTGCTCATACCGGAAAGTCGGTGCTGTCATCTGACACGCGTTTCTGAAGCTTTGAATGTGCTCCGAAGATCTTAGGCAAAAATCCAACGTCTAGAACATTTCCAACATTAGATGAAGCATTAGGAATAGTAGCACGATTCTGATTGGTTATCTCACCTTTAAATTTTTGCAGTTGTTAACAAAGCTGAAATCTAATGGGACATTTGTCGAAAAGTCGAGGATTTGCAACTTTGTCAACGAAAGGCTTTTGAAGCCCGTAAAAGAAAAGTCTTCGTCTGGCCCCAGCAAAGCATCGATATCGTCATCAACTGATATGCCGAGAACTTCCAGCCATGGTAAATGGTGCAGCACGTATGACAAGCAGGAATCAAGATCGTCCGGGGAACAAGAATAAAAATAGATGCTTTTGATTCTCTGAAGTCGCGGGTCTCCATTCTGTATCCATTGCAACAACAGTCTTAGGCATCCTTGTCCAATATCCACTGCGCAAGGGACTCTTGCTACAAGGTTTTGATTTTGTAGTTCAGATGATTCTTGTACACATGCTTCAAGAAGTAGTAAATCGTTCATGGGGCGTCTGAAGGGCTATAAGTTTCAAACCTTTTTAGTTTTTAGTAACAACATTAATCATACGCGCTCATCCACTCATTGAACTGACTTACGGCCCTAAATTGCAGCAAGTTTACGACTGCTCGACGAGGGAACCACCAATTTGCTTCCTTGTTCCAGGTCTTGCTCACGAGTCTTGCTTTTTTCAAAGCCCAAAACGGTAGATGTCCGCAAATCGTTCGAATGATCTGTATCAGAACAATAGAGAACGTCCTTTAGTTCATAGTTGATTTGACAAGATATGTTGAAGGTTCGGTTTCAATCAACATTTTCACATTCAGGCTTACCTCTGGAATTCTCATCGCTAATTCCTCTGGAGAAGGCTCCATCGTTCCGTAACCACAATGAACTGAAATTCAATCGTTAAGATTGGTTTATGCTTCTATAAAACCTGACCTGGAAAACTTAATGTTCAAAATCTGACATGAAAACTAATGTAGATGTAAGTTAATTGTCAATACAAACAAACGATCAAGTTTAAACTAAACTTTTGGAATTTCTGAAACGTTTCAAAAATTTCAAAACAGAATTAGACAACCACGCAGCAACAATTGATTTCTTGTGCGTAATATTTATCCTTTACTTCCTGGCGGATGGCCGACGAACTACTGGCTGCCTTCGTGTTCAAGCAGCATCTGCAACACGTTCAAATTTGACGCTCCATGGTTTTTGATTTCAATGGTTCCAGTAACAGCTTGAAACAAATGCCAAACGTTCTTTCAAGATTGCATGAGTTTGAGGTTTAATTGTGTGTCAAAGTTTTGTCATTATTACCAATTTTGTACAACAATTCGCAACTTTTGACTCAAATCCTCATTAAAGCTAATAGAAATTAAAAACTGGTCATTTGAGCATTGCATCCAGATTGGACAATGTTGAATCCGTTTTCATACTGGAATCCAATGGCATAGATGATCTTCTTCAGGACATCCCGAGTAATTTGATCCATGAATCGTTGACGGCTCATAAGGGTCATTTGTTCATTGATGATCGAAGTGTCTTCAGCGTCATAGCCTACGTGACTGCAGATGTACTGGAGGGCCCAGGAGGATTCGTCAGAAGCGATGATGGAAGCTTGAGCGACAACTGAGTTTCAAAGGGTCAAAAGTCATGTTTTTCAATTCTACCTGTGATACTCAATAAAAGAAGTTCAAGTTGAACCGAAAGTTGTATAAGGAATCATTTCATTTTAGCTAAAATTGGTAACAAGGTATCAATACAGAGCTTAGCAGCTGCTAACAAATGCTAACGATATTAGAAGGTATCGAACAAGAGATAGTAGTCAACACAAGCTGGAGACAAAGTACAGACTATCGAATCTACAAACATGGATCGGAAAGATGTCTTCATCTGAAATCTCTATTGTACAAGAACTACAAAATATCATTCTTCTACACAGCTGTCATTCATGTAGTTGTGAATGCTATAAAACATCACCATCAAAGCTAGGACTTGTGATATTGAAAAGTGGAATGACATTAGCTCTTACGTCTGGCTAATAATATTTACGGAACTATCATCAAAGTTTCCAACAGAGACTTCATAATCCGTTCGGAAAGGTACTCTATTCGGCGATAATTTTAAGTTTTGCTTCCTTCATTGCACGATTGAACTCTTCGAGTGAGAACTGAAACAAACAAACCAAGTTCTACACTGACTAAATGTCCATTTGAAAAACATTTGAACCTTTTACAGCTTACCTCGAACTCCTGCTTCTGCCAAGTTACTTTAATCACGTTAAGGGGAACACGAGGCTTGAATCCATAGAATAACGCAATTAGAGGCTTTTCTTTGTCCATCCTCCAGCTATCAGACGTTACGATAACTTCCAACTTCGTCAAGCCTACAAATGATTAAAGCACAATTAAATACAACATTGAAAAGTCTCCAAAATTACGAGCGCAGGAAAATTTTCAAACTTGCCTCCAATTTTATGGATATTTTTAAAGAAGCCTTTGACGTGGGAATCATAACTAATTTGATCGTATCGCTGTTCAAACATCCGCTCATCATTGTCATCAACCCGGATGCAAAGCTCCCTCAACCCCGAGAAGCTTTTCAAATTGGAAATAGCTTCTTTCCAGACCACCATGTCTGCGAAGCTGAAATCCTCCAAAGATACATCAAGACGAGTGACGCTGGAAGCTGTCTTAGCGGCCTCATGGAGTACTCGCGCTTCAGTACTGCTTGAAATTGACAACATGATTTCCTGGGGCTGGATTACTTCGAACAACTCTCTTAAGGAGACCATGTAATTGATCATTGCATCCCAGCTACGCTCCTCGAATTCCCTGTCAAATTCAGATTCATAAGTTTAAAAGACATTCCATAATAATGCTTATTTGAAATGTAACTGGAACTCACGTCAGATCTATTTTCACGTGCTCATACCGGAAAGTCGGTGCTTTCATCTGACACGCATCTCTGAAGCTTTGAACGTGCTCCGACGATGTTAGGCAAAATTCCAACGTCTAGAACATTTCCAATTTTAGAAGAAGCATTAAGAACTGAAGTACGATTCTGATTGGTTATCTCACCTTTAAATTTTTGCAGTGGTTAACAAAGCTGAAATCCAATGAGACATCTGTCGAAAAGTCGAGGATTTGCAACTTTGTCAACGAAAGGCTTTTGAAGCCCGTAACAGAAAAGTCTCCGTCTGGCCCCAGCGAAGCATTGATTTCGTCATCAACTGATAATCCGAGAACTTCCAGCCATGGTAGATGGTGCAGCACGTATGACAAGCAGGAATCAAGATCGCGAGGGGAACAAGAATCAAAGTGGATGATTTTGATTCTCTGAAGTGCAGGCTCTCCAGTCTGTATACATTTCAACAACAGTTTTAGGTCTTCTTGTCCAATATCCACTGCGCAAGGGACTGTAGCTACAAGGTTTTGATTTTGTAGATCAGATTCTTCGAGTAGAAATGATTCAAGAAGTGCCAACCAGCACAAGGGAGTTCTGGAGGGCTAAAAGTTTCAAACTTGTTTCAGTTTTCAGTAACAACATTAATAATACTCGCTCATCCACTGACTGAACTGACTTACGAGCCTAAATTGCAGCAAGTTTACTATTGCGCGACGAGGGAACCACCAATTTGCTTCCTTGTTCCAGGTCTTGCTTACGAGTCGTGCATTTTCCAGATCTCGAACCGGTAGAAATCGGCAAATTGTTCGAATGATCTGTATCAGAACAACAAAGAACGGACTTTAGTTGATTTGACAAGATATGTTAAAGGTTCGGTTTCAATCAACATTTTCACACTCAAGCTTACCTCTGGTATCCCCATTGCTCGTTCCCCTGGAGTAGGCTCCATTGTTCCGTAATCAAAATCTAAATTCAGGCTTGAAATTGGTTTATGCTGCTATAAGACTTGACCGTGAAAACACAAAGAGTTCAATGTTCAAAATCTGACATAAAACTAATGTAGATGTATATAATTGTCAACACAAACGAGCCAGTTAAAGTAAAAACTTTGAGATTTTTAACGTGTCTTCAGAATTCCAATACAAAATTCAACAACCACGCAGCAACAACTGATGTCTTGTGCGTAATATTTATCCTTCACTTCCTGGCGGATGGCCGACGAACTACTGGCTACCTTCGTGTTCAAGCAGCATCTGCAACACGTTCAAATTTGGCGCTTCCTTGAATTTTGATTTCAATGGTTCCAGTAACAGCTTAAAACAAATGCCAAACGTTTTTTCAAGATTGCATAAGTTCGAGGTTTAATATGTCAAAGCAATGTTATTATTATCAACCATGTACAACAATTCACAACTTTTGACTCGTATCCTCATTAAATCTAATAGAAATTAAAAACTGGGCATTTAAGCATTACATCCAGATTGGACAATGTTGAAGCCGTTTGCATACGGGAAGCCAATGGCATAAATGATCTTCTTGAGGACATCCCGGGTAGGTTGATCCATGAATCGTTGACGGCTCATGAGGGTCATTTGTTCATTGATGATCGAAGTTCCTTCAGCGTCATAGCCTACGTGACTGCAGATGTACTGGAGGGCCCAGGAGGATTCGTCAGAAGCGATGATGGCAGCTTGGGCGACAACTGCGTTTCAAAGGGTCAAAGCGTCAAACGTTATGAAATTGATCATAAAATATTATTGTTAGAATAGCCTTCACATACCTTCACTGTTGTAAGCAACGACCCATTTGGAAGGAAGAGGCATCGGAGTGAATCCAGTAGAAGCGCCGTTGATGACGACAAGATCTTCAGAGAAGACTGGACCCAATTCACCATCTTGAAGTGGGCGAGCGCTGCATACAAACAGCTGGATTTCATTTCTACAAAAATTGATATTATATCTAAAGAAGAAAATTACTTACGCTTCAGTCATATGATAATGGTCTTCAGTTCCAGTGAAAGTAATGTTGTTCTCCAGGCAAGCGTAGGTGGGTCTTACAGCCTGATGGGACTTGGAGAAGTGAACTTCCAAAGGGTACCAAACTCCAAGGAACTTTTCCATGTTGAGAAAGTGGTGAGGCGTCATGATGTTGGTGTGACAGCGCTCGAATTGGGCCAGCGCGCCGGAAGCGCAGCCGAGCGCGACGAGGACGAAGAGGGCGTTGCGGTGCATGTTCGAAGTTATTATAGCTGCGACTAGCGACAAGGAAGTCTGGAAAGTAACTGAGCTGTAGCAAAGGACATTGCAGGTGGCCTAGATTTTGTTAGTTAATTAATCAGCTGTCGAGATAAGAAGCAACAGGTAAACACTTGAAAGTTGGTTGAAGGTTTTTGTGTATTTGCGAAATCATCAAGGCATTATCAATCACATTTTGAAGGATGTCAAATAGATTAATTACATTCAGACTGAATAATTTGGAAGGCGTTTTCCCGTTGGAAGCCGATAGCGTAGATGATCGAGTGAAGCGTATCTCGGACAATGGGATCGATGGTTCGCTCACGGCTCAGAAGGACCATTGTCTCTTGGATGATTGCAGTTCCATCAGATTCCCAACCTTGAAACAAGCAGACGTATTGGAGAGCCCAGGAGGATTCGTCAGCGGCGACGATGGTCGATTGGCCAAAGACTGTCGAGATACCAGGAGTTGAAACAAACAGTTTGAATGCACTTCAAGCGAAGGTCATAGCGTAAATGGGGTTTTACCATTGCGGTCTTGAGTGATGTACCACTTGGATGGTAGCTTCATGCTGAAGTCAGTGGCGTTTCCGTTAACGATGACCAGGTGCTCGCCGTAGGTTGGGCCTAGTTCGCCGTCTTCGATGATACGGGCTCTGCAGAAGTGCAAAGACGGTTTAGAAGCATTAGAACAAATGTGAGAAACAGGTCAGAGGTCAAACGAAACTTACTGCTCAAGTTGGTTGTAATGGTCAGGAATTTCGGTGGGAGTGAAGTTGGCGTTGTGGCAGGCATAGTTGGGTCTCTGGGCTTGGAAGGACTTGGAGTAGTGGACTTCGAGGCCGTACCAGACTCCAAGGAACTGAAAGAGCAAATTAGCAGGTTACTTGTGTGTCTAATGGAAGCAATAGCAGATTGTTGATATTTACCTGGTCGAAATCAAGAAAGTGGTGAGGCGTCATGATGTTAGTGTGACAGCGCTCGAACTGGGCGCTGGCGCCCAGAGCGCACAAGAGCGCGAGCGCGGCGATGGCAAGCTTGGTGTTCATTTTTAAGATTTTTAACAACAAATATCACAGTTTGACTTGAACGGAGGTTTGACTGGAACTAATCCAGGAAAATATGGGATGCATTATATAAATACTGAAGTTCGAATTGATCGCGCAGGTTCTGGTGATTGCATATCAGTTGTATGTTTTTTATGTAGAAGTCCAGCCTTGGATTATGGCTTTAAACGAACAGATATGTATGACAAGCGAGTGTCTTTTAAGTTAAAATAAGTTTAATTTTCCGCAAATTTTGGATTAGCTGTACTTTAAAGTTGATTAAATTAGAACAACATTTTCAAAGAGTACACAACTGGCAAAAGAACCAAGGTCAAGAAGCCGGTCATGGAAGCAGCTCCGCCTCCACCGTTACCGCCGTCACCGCCATCTCCGACGACAAAACCGTTGTTTTCAAAGATGCTTCTGACGACCTCGGCGGACTTCTTTGGAGTCCTGGTTCTTTCTGGGCTGGTGAAGTCGACGTGATGGATGCCAAAGCGTTCACTGCGGATCAAAACCAGAATTGAAATTGCGAAAAATGTTCATGTTTTTTATAAGAAAAATCTAGAACACTTACGTATAACCGCGAGCCCACTCGAAGTTGTCCATCAGACTCCAAGCGGTGTAGGCCGTAACTGTGCAGTTGTCGAGCTTGACAGCCTTGAGCATTTCGTTAATGTAGCTCCTGTAATAGTTGATTCTGCCGTCATCTTCCAGCGTAATGTCATCGGCGTTACTGAAGCCGTTTTCGGTGACCAATACTTCGGGGTTGTTGTATTCGTCCTTGATGAAGTTCAACAGCTTGCGGAATCCCCAAGGAACGACCTTGAGCCAGGAAGAGGCGGAGTCTTCCCATTCTTCAGGTTGACGGGTGGCGGTGTCCTGGTCGCAGTACCAGCTTCGGCAGTTTGCTGGATCATTGATTCGGTGGCTAACCAGTTCTGTGGTGTAGTGGTTAAGGCCCAAGAAGTCATAAGTTTGGTTTATTTTTGCCTTTTCTGCGTCGGTGAAAGCTGGAAGACGGGATTGGCCAGGGGGAGACTTGGAGGCAATTCTGGTCTTCATTTCTACAGGATAGTCGCCAGTGTGGATTGGCTTGAAGAGCCAGCCGTGCTGTAAATTATAACATACAACATACATAATTATGAAACGCTAATAATAGAAGCATATGATCCGTCCTCCAACTTTTGAAGATGCCATTTGACCTGGTACTTTTGAAAAAAAACCTACCTTGAAAAGAATAGCGCGCTTTGCCGCAGCTTCAGATATTGCGTTGCCGGGAATGTCAGGTTCATACCAACCAGAATCGATGGTGATACCAATGCGACCTTGAACCCAAGAATTGCTCGTGTCCTTGTACAAATGGTAAGCTTCAGCGTGGGAGAGGAGGACGTTGTGAACGCAGTTGTAGGGAGCAGTGGCAGCTTCGGTGAGGCCTGGGGCGTGGATACCGTCGCCATGACCTTGGACACAGAAGACCCAAGCTTCGTTGAAGGTGATCCAGGTTTTGACTCTGTCGCCATAACGTTGGAAGAGCAATTTGGCGTAGTCCTTGAAGTGGCCGATGACGGCGCGGTTTTGCCAACCGCCAAGTCCGTTTGCATCGCGGGTGTCTTGGAGGCCTTGGGGCAGGTCCCAATGGTAAAGAGTGATCATCGGTTCGATTCCGTTGGCAATGAGTTCGTCAATCAGGTTGTTGTAGTAGGCGATGCCCATTTCGTTGATGCCGTCCGCGATCTTTCCAGTTGGGATCACACGTGACCAGCCGATGGAGAAACGGTAGTAGTTGGCCTAGAACAAGGATTACAAGATTCTTACAGTCGTTGGAATACATAAATTGTAACTAAAATTACAGCAAATTTTTACCTTCATGTTCTTGATGAGCTGGACATCTTGCTTGTAGTTATAGTAAGAATTGCAACCGTGATCCGTGTTCTTGCCGTCAGCAATTTTGCCAGGTATCCTTGTGAAGACGTTCCAAATATCTTCACCTTTGCCTGTTGATTGTAAGAGGAATTTGTATTAATTATGACAATTCTGTTGTAAACTCCATTAGAATTTATGACTGTTCTTCTAGCGTTCTTACCGTCAGCACTACCGGCGCCTTCGATTTGGTACGCAGCGGTTGCGAAGCCCCATTGGAAGCCTTCGGGGAACGTATCGTTCAAAAATGTATCTTTTTGTGGCAAATCGTCGTAGATTGCTTGACTCGAGCCCAAAAGGGCAAGAGCAACGAAAAGTACCGACTTCGACATGACGTCCAAACACTTGGAAAGCACTTGCAGTTCTGAACCTCCAGGTCGGTAAAACGCCCAAATTGTAGGGTTTTAACGATAAGAACGCTATTCAACTGTCCTTCATGTGTTATCTAAGAGTTATGAGTTCCAGATGAGTATATTGGACAATATAATTGACATTTTGCAATATTGACGAGATAAG